>VXBL01002080.1:22397-159334 GCA_013400195.1 Aramus guarauna | reverse complement strand
TGGAAACTATGCTAAGACACATGGAAAATAAGGAGGTTGTCAGTGACAGACAACATGGTTTCACTAAGGGCAAATCATGCCTGAAAAATTTGGTGGCCTTCTATGACTGGGTTACAGCCTTGGTGGATAAGAGAAGAGCAACTGATATCATCTACCTGGACTTGTGTGAAGCATTTAACATTGCCCCACACGATATCCTTGTCTCTAAATTGGAGAGTCCTGGATTTGATGGATGGACCATTCTGTAGATAAGAAACTGGCTAGATGGTCACAGTCACAGAGTTGTGGTCAATGGCTCAATGTCCAAGTGGAAAACAGTGATGAGTGGCATTCCTCAGGGGTTGATATTGAGAATGGTGCTGTTTAACATCTTTGTCGGCAACATGGACAGTGGGATTAAGTGCACCTTCAGCAAGTTTGTTGACGACACCAGGCTATGTGGTGTGGTTGACATGCTGGAGGGAAGAGATGCCATCCAGAGGGACCTTGACAGACTTGAGAGATAGGCGAACCTCACGAAGTTCAACAAGACCAAACACAAGGTCCTGCACATGGGTCGGAGCAATCCCAAGCACAACTACAGGCTGGGTGGAGAGCGAATTGAGAGCAGCCCTGAGGAGAAGGAGTTGGGGGTGTTTGTGAACGAAAAACTCAGCATGAGCCAGCAATGTGCACTTGCAGCTCAGAAACCCAACCGTATCCTGGGCTGCATCAAAAGAAGCGTGACCAGCAGATTGAGGGAGGTGATTCTGCCCCTCTATTCCACTCTCATGAGACCCCACCTGGAGGACTGCATCCCGCTCTGGGGGCCCCAGTACAAGACATGGACCTGTTGGAGCAAGTCCAGAGGAGGACCATGAAGATGATCTCAGGGCTGGAACACCTCTCCTATGAGGACAGACTGAGAGAGTTGGGGTTGGAGAAGTTAAGGCTCCAGGGAGACCTTATAGCAGCCTTCCAGTAACTGAAGGGAACTTACAAGAAGTCTGGAGAGGGAGTTTTTACAAAGGCCTGTAGTGATAGGACAGGGAGTAATGGCTTTAAACTGAAGGAAGGTAGATTTAAATTTGATATAAGGAAAAAATGAATGTTTCTATCAATCTTTGAAAAAGTATATATTCCAATTTTTTTTTTTCCATTTTAATTAAGAGATCATAAAGGTTGAGGTTCTCAAAGAAAATTCAAAGGACCTGGGTGGCCCAGCATTCACTGAAGAACATTTTGGTATGAGGTACATGTTTAAATTCTTCATCTTTTCATAAAAATACAGTCAAAATATATGCTCAAGAGCAAAGGAGTAAGGTTACATTTATATATCCACTATATAGACCTAATCAAAATACTAAAATCTCACTTCAATTTGATGACAGACTTCTCCAAAGTTCATGCATCCTGGATGCTTGAACATCAGCTAAACATGATGACCTGTGATCTGTACACTCTCTGATTTTTGGTAAATTGTCAAGACACAAAGAGAGCCCTGGGAAGCAGTTCTAAGCAGTGCATGAAGTTCTGTTTAAAACACCCCAAAACATTCAGAGTAATTTTAATTGCATTCAGAGGATCTTTATACTGTCACAAGATATAGCATCCTTTACAGATATCTCAGAAAAGTGAGATACATTAGAGAGTTAGGAAATAATATGTATATGTTCTCATAAGGGATTTACAAAAATGTAGGGAGAACATATGGTAGACACTATCATGAATGTTACAGGAAAAAAAAAAAGTGCTCTGTACTCCATTCTTCATTTCTAATGAGAACTGCAAATAAAAGCAACATCGACAGGATAACATCCCAAGTGACAAACCAGGTTTTAACTATCCTCTAAAAACTGGATATAACTATTAGTGCAGTGTAAATATATTAGCATTGCAACTTCTGCCATTAATTTCTTCCAGAGTTTTCATTATCACTTAGGAAAATCTGAGGCAAATACACAGAGATTTGTTTCCAATTTTTCATCAAAAATATCTTTTTTTTCAAAAGACAACTTACATTTTCTTTGTATTAAGAGCATAATTTTGACAAGAAACATCCCATTTCAAATTAATTTGCATATTGAAGGTCAGGGAAGAAAAAAAAAAATAATTTTGACCGGAAAAGATACATTTTTGATTCTTGAACAAGGTAATCTGGATTGTAGAAAAAAATGGTGCTTAGAGGAGAAAGGAGGACAGGACTGCAAGAGATGATGGGAGAAAAGTCATAGCCTATTTCTTCCTGACAGAATCCTAAAAGAATTTTTAGGGCAGTTTAAGAAAAAAGAAACTTCTTTCATTTTGCTGCAACTGTTCATAGGTATACATTTTACAGACTTTTTCATTATAAGTGCTCCAAGAACTGTATTTAACATGAGTTTTGATAAACCTCTACTAAGAAAACACTTCCAGAAATTAAATTCTAGCTAAACAGCAAAAAATAAGGAATGGTGTACAAGAGTGTTCTGGCAGAAAAATGGATAGAATGAAATGTGTTTTTAAGACTAATGCTATAAGCCCAATGTAAAAAATTACATAGCAGAAGCTCTGACAGAGCCTGTCTATTAAGATTCTCCGGGAGTGGGATTCATTTGATCAGTCACAGAAGTCTGAAGCAGGACTAGGTCTGAAGGTGACAAAGGCTGCCTACAGTCAGCAGAGAAAACAGTCGCTTTCAGGAACAATCCATCTCATTCTAATTTCAACACCTGCCTCAGCTGCTAGTGGGAGGTACTGCTGAGGATCCTCTGCTAGAGCTATCAACGGTTTGTACATTTAATTTCAGGATCTCAAACGCTCATTGCAGTTTCCAGGATGCTCTCTTGGCCTGCAGCTCCTCTTCCCACGACCCACCCCACCTGACCTTGTGGAAGGACCAATGGTTAAGGTTAGAGAGAGCAGAGCTTCCACTTCTGATCGTTTACTGGTGACTGATGGCAAAGTGAGTTGATTTTTCTGCTCACTACAGGTCACTGAGGCCACGGCTGTCAGCCCTGTGCAGTTCCAAAGAAAGAATTGTGTCCTTCATATCAGAAATATGTGAAATTTATTGTACATTAGGGAAATATCTCTGCAGTTCAATGGATTTCTGCATGAAAAATCCCTCTTAAAAGAGGTTGATTAAAAAATTAATACATGACATTAAGCAATCTGGCTTTATATATAATCCAAGCTACAATGACTTGGAAAAAAAGAGCATAGGGAACAAAGACTAGATGTTATAAGGGTAAAATTTTATAAGATACTTTTTCTCTCCATAACTCCCTTTTAAAATGCTGATGTCTTTTCAGATAGCAAAAATTGAACAAATCTTTAGCCATAAATTCATCATTATGTCTTACTGGGATAAACAAATCAAAGTACTTGAGACAACACATGAACCAAAAGAAAAGAAAACTCAAAATACAGATATTAATCTTTTTCATGTGAAATATGACTGTTTCATATTGCAGAAAAGAAAAACAGAACCATCCAGTGGTCACTATTATGTAGTCTTTTACGTTGACCAGAGCTACAAAACTAATTGTACTGTTATGTCAGTTTTATTGTGAAATATGTATTTCTGTCTATATAAACAGAATCTGCTTTTAGAAAATTAAATCAAACAATGTAGAAACTTTTGAATTGTATAGTCATAACTAACAATCACACAGAAGCAAAACTACCTTTATGAAAACTGACATATGGCTTCCTCCTAGATTAATACTTCATTGGTCCAAAATTATTTGTTACACTTTAAACAGATAATTATTATTAAATAGCATATTTGTACTAATGTATTCCTTAGTTTGGCTATCTGAATCACTTCCATTCTTCTTAGGCATTCAGGCTATTCCTAGTAGAGCCTGATCAGCTTTGATAACCAAGGCTTGTTTTATTCCTCAGGATTTTGCTTCCATTATCATAAGAAATAAAATTATTTGTCCCATCAGTGGCAGTAAAATAAGAGTATGAGATTGCCTATTTATGAATTATATAATTTACTGCAATTAAATTAGGAATACCCAAGGGGGAAGAACAGATAGCTGCACTTTTGCTCCAAATGAGATGTTTTTCATTCATAAGAATCCATCAACAGCAAACAACAGTATCACAAACAAAGCTTGGTCCTTAACAGAAGGTTTGCATAAGAGAGTGAGGTTTTTCTATTTGAGAGACAGGCTGTGCATCATTTTTTAACTCAGTGCAATGGCACAAAGGCAGTTGAGAAATTCCTTGCTAAATACACACTGCTACATAACAACTGAGGTCTGCAGATTTAAATTTAATAGTTTGTAGACTCACTCCACTGAACAGTTGAAAGTTGTGGATGTTTCCACATGTGTGTCTTTAACACACACGTGCTCACCACAATAACACATACATGGTAATAAGCTAACTTTTTTCATGTTGGATGCAAAATCTCAGATGTTCATTCCTGAGCATCAGCTCAATCTTCTAACATTTGAGGCCAACAAGAGTTTTATTTGCCCCTTGGAGAGGAAGCTAACCCCGCTTCACAGGCTTGAACTCAACAGCCATAGTGACTGTGACAGATAAGAGCCCTGCACCAGACAGGCAACTGTGTACATCCTCATCCCACAGCTAGTCCAAACATCAAGTGAGGATCTATATGTCAGCACAGGCACTGGATTGAAAAGAGACCGTGCTCAGCTTTCCTTCACATGCCCCAGAAAGCAGATCTCAGCTGAAGGAACTTGTGCTGACAAAGCAACACACACCAGTTGGCAGCTCTGGTGGTCTCCTTTGCTCCTTTCCTACTTTGTCTTTCTATGGCTATCCTTGAAGAGTAAAAGGCTGTTTAAAAGCCATTATGACCTAAAAGGGGGATGGTTATTAGCTTTCACGTTCCCTCCTCAGGCTATACTGTTTAACATTTCCGCTGTGTCTGTCCAGGAAAATAGCACCATTTTCATCTGTTGTACTTTCTTGCCCTCTGCTGGAAAAACTAACAACTGAATGTGTAGAACTAAACCTTTTCGAATTGATTTTCCAAACGATCATGAAAATAACTGACTTTCTTTGCACAGTCGTCCCCCAAAACCCTCATAAGAAATGCTGAAAAACCTTTATTTCTAACCAAGCCCCCTGATCCTAACAATTAATCCCAATCCTTACTAAGAATCAGGCCGAGGCATTGAAAGTATCATCTTGTCTCCAGAAATGAACTTCAAATCACAAGGAAAAAGTGAGGCGGAGTAGAGACCAAACAAGTGAGAAAAAGTTGAGGAACAAGTAATAGGCTTACATTTTTTTATAATACAAATGAAATGCAGGTGCTGGTGTTAAATGGGAATACAGGGCAATAGTATTTTCTGCTCTAATAAGTTACATTGTGTTTGTGATGTTTTAAGTCATTAAATGGGTAGTAAGTGTCATAGCATTGTCAATAAACAGCATGCATATGTTTTCATATTCATAACAAGGAAGAATTCTTCATAACAGAAACTAAATTACCTCTCTGCCATTATACCTTTACTAGGGGGACATGTTTGGGATCCTTTCAGGAACTGGGAGAGAATTTTGCCTCTGGGTTTAATGCCTCAAAACCTCAGGCCTCCGACTTTCTCTAAACACATACAGTTTCTCCTGAATAGCAGTTGGAAAAGCAGTCAGGTTCATTGGCTGTATTGTCATCATCCTCCTTTTCATCAAAGAGCAGCTATGGTGGATTAAAAAAGTAATGTCACTATGCCACAAAGAAGGAAGGATAGCTCTTTGTTAAGCATGCCGCTGGGAAGGACCTCTCTGACTTTTAATGCCTCTTCAGGCCTTTCAGGCAATCAGTAGTTCCCTCCTGTGAGCCATGAACCTTTGCAGAATGTCTTTCTGTCATAAGTAACCTTCTGCTTTCTATTTAGTGACCTTAATCTTCAAAATGACAGGGTATTTCCATGGCATGGAGAGTTTCCCTTACACACCCTTACCAAGCGTGGAATGGCTCACATGAATAAGCGTATCATATTTAGGAAAATGGAAATTTTCTTTCAGCTATTCTTTTTTCAGTGAATACTTTCAAAGACCAGGTCTTAGCTTGATACTGCAAAAAGTAGTCATCTCTGCTGGGATAAAACAGATGGAAAATGGATGTGAGCAGGACTCACATTTCTCTTTTCAGCTGCAGTCAGGTTCCTTTTCATATAGTCAGTTGTTTTACAGTGACTGCTTCCATTCATCATGCTATATTCTGCTAATAATCACACGTTCCCAGATTTTTTTCATAATGCAAACCAGATTTTAAAGGATTTGTTTTGGGAACTACCACATTTCCACTGGTGGTACAGAGAGCATCTTCACTCCTGTTGCTGACCACCTAATAACCTTACCGTAACCACAATATCCTTTTACTCACAGTGAGATCAAGTTCTTTTAACTTTTTAGAGCATTATAACAGCTAGAAACAAAATATAGATCCAGAAAAATTGAGTCAGGAAGTCCTCAGCAGACTGTTGGAGGACTACAGACTACAGATTGAGATAAATTGACCCAAACTGAGTGGTCACCCTGTGATGGGCTCCTGTTGCCAAAGAGGGACAAATCAAGGCACTCAGTGAGAGGTCAGGATCTGAATTTTCAGATCAGTTTGGAAAGAAGTTGGTGGGGAAGGGACCATTACTCATTTGGAATTAGAGCTCTGTCACAACAAATATTTCTGACCTCAGAAGACAGATCTGCCACACAGTCTTGTCATACTGCTTTCTTTTTTGGCATGCTTTGTGTGTGCTCAGTATTGTGCAAATTTCAAAATATGGGTAAGGGTTCATGTGCTACATGTTTAATGCCATTTACACCAGGGGTGATCAAAAGTGATTCTAAGGAGGAGAAGTTATGGTGCCCAGCAACATTTACATGATATTCCTTTACAGAAAAGAGGAGCAGAAGCTCTTGAAATCTAGCTTTAAATTGAAAAGTTGACTTTCATTTCCTAACTCTATTATTTCACAAAAAAAAAACTTAATTAGATTGTCCAATTTACATGTAAAGCAGTTTACATGAGCACACTCCAAAATGGACTTTCTGCCATCAATGGACTTTCTGCCAACACCAGTAATGACTATGGAGCTAAATATGGCATTTCAGAACCAACATGCAAACTGAAATTCAAGCCTTTTGGTGTATGCCAATTCCATTAGTAGCAATTCTGTTTCAGCAGTTTTTCCAGAAGAGGTTCGACTCATCTGTCAGCTTTTTCACTTTTACAGTCATTTTCACAAGTAAAAACTGGATGCTGAATGTCATACATTTTTCAGAAGTAAAAAATTTTGCACTGGCTTTGCTGCAGTTCTCCCTATGCTGTGGCAGGGGAGAAGTCACAATACAGTATAGTCAGATCAGTGCTAGGTACAGCTGCTCATGGATTGGGACAGTGTGACTGATTTACATTTTCTTTGGTGCTTCTGATGTTTCTTCAACAAGTTCGTGCTCTTGACATTGGTACTATTTGCCCCTATACCAACCAGTAGCATATTGCGAGTTGCTTGCGCATTCATGTTCTGCTTTTGGCACTTAAGTGGTATTTTCTTAGTGAGACAGCTTTTTTTCCCATCACACATTCCAGTCTTACTCTGTCCAGCAGGAATGGAAAACAATAATTTGCAGGTGTCTTCCAAATTCCCACAGGGTGTTTTATGATTTTAGGTATGTCTGCAATTCACAAAAAAAATACGGTCATAAACTACATTATCTAACTCAAGAGAGTAACAAAGATAAAATCAGTTTTACTAGAGATTGGTAACTCTCTTTAAAGCATTACTTCAAGATTTAACTGTGATTACTGGAGTTTAAAGTCAAGTGAAGAAGAAGTCTTGCCTTGCAGTGCACGGTACAATCACATCCTCAGAACTATCCTTCCTTAATGCATCTTTTTCCCTTAAGGTCAGATGGAAGAAAAGGGGAGAAGCTGCCCGTTAAAAGCATTTCACCAAATACAGGTGATCTGAAAGCATCATCTGGGATTCACCTCCTTTTTGTAAGGACACTCTGCAACACCAACCGCCTTTAAGGTATTAAAGGAGAGTGCTTTCACACACATTATACAATCAAGAACTCTTCAGATATTGTTTCAACCTTGCATCTTTAATCTTTTCTCTAATTTTAGTTACTTCTAATGGACAAGTCATAAAGTTTGTCAAAATATGCTCTACAGAAAGATCTGTTCTACAGCCATATTTCCAGCAAAGCTCCTTCAGTCAGCACACAGCAGCATTAGCCAACACGCAATTTCAGATTCTTCAGTGAAACCCTTATCTTTTGCAACTAGTTTCACCATTGCCACCGAGTAACTGCATCTCTGCTTCGATTCTGTTCTGCTGGCATAGATGGAGATGTTGCACCTACACCATCAGGGAGGAGTTGGAGCAGATCTGGGGCAATAAACTGGGATCCAAGGTGGTGGACATCAAGCAGGCAGGTCAGTGCACCCCAGCAGGGCACAGTCCCAAGCATCTGCGCAGGGCCAAGGAAGTGATGGTGAAGGCTCAGTTGAGCATCCTGGATGAGGCTGGTAGTGAGTCAGTTCTGGGGTCCATCCAAGGATGTCATATACATAGGGACAGTAAGACACAGGATAGTAGCCTGCCCCAGTCCATCACAGATGAGGAGACATGGATTGTATAGGTCCACAGGGATTAGAAGTATGTAATGCCTGTGCTTGCCACTGAAATAACAATGTGCACCCGCTGACTTTGTAAGGGCCTTGGAAAGCCCAGACTACAATAAGGATGAAAGTCAATGCTGAGAAATGGAGAAGGAGCTATGGTAGTCCTACCAGAAGACAAAAGAGTACAGCTTCAAGACTGGTATCTTTCATCATGGTCCATCCAACACAAGGGTAAACCACTATCCAGAAGAGCTATAAACACCTTATAAAAGAGGGATCACTGAATATGAGGACACAGACTGACTCAGACCAATCATTAAGAAGGAGCTACGCTGTGCTACGCATTTCTAAAGATTTGAGTATCCATTTAGGTTTTATATTTTTTCTTTCGTTCAGAAGCAGATCAACTTCATTCTCATTACACTCTCATTTTAATTTGACCCTCAGCAGTGCAATGCTGACAGAAGATCCTTATCTGTAAAGTAAATGCAGCAGAACTGCGCCCACACAAGCTTTAGCTGCTGTCTAATCCCAGCCTGCAGCAAATCGTCCTGACTCCGGCTCCGCAGACACACCAGGGAAATTCCAGGGCAGGCACTCAGACTGAGAGCAGGGCTATGGGGGTAGGCGAAGGTGGAAAGAAAACTATCCCGCATTCTGAAATAAAGGGCTGATCTGGCGTGAAAACACATATAGTTTTCTGCCATTTCTGTGGTAAACTGAGCTGGTTGGTGTCACCTTTATAGTGGCTCATGATATAGAAAATCTTTTTTGCTGAGATCTTTGTGGAGGTATCTGTTTCTCTGCACAAGAGTCTTGTGCAGAGCCTTTAACTGGAAGCTGCAGTTACTACCAACACAGGGTAGTATCCAAATGATGATTTCCCACTACCAGCCTCTCACTGCTTTTTTTGTTTTATATACCATAGGTTATCTGTGCCTGTCGGACATGGCTATTTTTATTGGAAACAAGTAATTTGAACACAGATCATTATGACTTATGTTTAAAATAGAATGAATGTTATTTGAATCACTTCCAAATTAACATGATTGTTTAAAAATATATGAAGTGCTTTGCTGAATTTTAATCTCCCTACTGCAAAAACAATTTTAAAAGATTACAGCTTTGCACATTTTTAGAGGAATGTAATCACGCTAGCTAAAACATAAATTTCATACACCACAATAATTTTTAATCATTCTGCACTGCACATACACAGCATTCAAATGTCTCTCTCAAATGTCAAAATAAAATTAATATTTATTACCACACCTCTGAACTAGCACATTTACAAAACTGAAGGTGAGGATATTTTCTACTAAGCCATCTAAGCCGTTTTGTACGTTCTCAGTTAAATGCATTTTCTAGAGCTATTGCTCTGCCTCAGGGACTCCCAAAATTTCTGAAGCACTTTATGCCTTGTTTCACTAAATTCTTCAGGACAAATTGGTCAGGTCAAGTCAAGAAGGGGATCCCAGTTCCAGAGGTGGCTTTTCTATGTTGCTAGCTTGCTGTAAAAAAAGTCATGAGAAAAATTGACATTGCTGAATCTTACACACACAAAAGGCAGCACCTGAGTAAATACATAAAATTAAACACAGATAAGTCATGCTCAAACCAAAATCTTTGGCTTTGACACCTCCAGGGCACTGGGGAAATTCACTGGAGCAAGGCGGGATCCGTAACAACAGCAGCTCCCCAGCAGGGCAGAATAAAGGCCAGGTCCACGATACCTCCCAATTTGGGGAAAAACATAGCTCCAGATGAGAACTTTATGGGCTCAAACTCACCTGGAAAAGTATCAAAAAGACCTGTGGGATCTTGTCAGAGAGAGGAGATGTTGTTCTGAGTCCCCAGTACAAACTAAACATTGGAAAGTTTCAAACTTGGGTCTCTGACTTCCCTGACGTAGAGCACGGAGAGGAAGGAGGTGTCTACACTCTTCTCTCTGCAACTCTTTTGGGTGATACCCTCCCTGTTACTCAGGTTGTAGCAGATCGGGACTCTCCAGAGAGACATGCAAAAGATTTTTTGCATCCATCGTGACTTGTGTGCTGAGTTTCTTAGAGCTCCCAGTATTTTTTTGACTCTCTTCACATTCTGCAGCCAAAGCTCAGGCATATAGAAAACCAGCGGGGGAAAACAAGAATTGTGCCTAAATGCATTCATACTGGTCCTGTGTTATTTGGAAGCACAAAATGAAGAGACCCACTAGCATCTGTGCTCCTAAATCACTTCACTGCCTTTGAAAAATCCCACCCTTCCCATAAAAGCACTAGCTGTCAAAGATCATGTTGTCAAGCAGTCTACACTGAACAAAAATCCAAATAGATATGGTATAATTGTTACTGTCCATAAAACAATGAATGTGGCTTTAGATCTCTGGGATAGCAAACAATCCATTCAAAGAGCAAAATTATAGGTACTCCTGCCATGGTGCACCAGGGAGGAGGGGGATAAAGAAGCTCCTTTTGCTGTGTTGAATTCAGTCAACTGGCAGCTGCTATTCGGTTGATCTGTACAGAGCCCTGCCAGCAGTTTTTACTGGCCAGCGTTTTACAGCAGGACCCCCCAACACCTCACAGCACCAATACTAGGGGGTGATGGCTGCCTTTTTATAGATGTAGCAAGATCCCAACATTTATTACATTCCTGTACACTACACCACTGAGGCTGTTATACTTTCTTTGGTCAGGGAGGCAGACAAATTCTGCATAAAAAATGTGAATTAATAATTTTTTAACTGCACTTGTGGCCATTCTGAGTTTATCTTCTGTGAACAGTTTAAACAAATGAGTGTGACTGGAGGGACTGTTCTCAGAAACCATGATGCTCATAAACACCGGCTGTCCCACTGGAAGCAGAGTTACTGTTCATCCAGCGTGACAGCAGAAACAAATAACATTGCTCAGTGTGTCAGGCTAGGCTGGAAAAACCTCTGCCGTCTCTCCATAAGCGCTCATAACATAATGCTTTCAAATGCTTCCAGGAAAATAATACTCCTCTGAAATTATTCTGGCAATGATTCATTATAGCTAAGACAGTCAAGAAAGTCCCTCTCCATCTGCAGACAAGGTACGTAGCTAGCCCTGTTGTTGTGGCGTGACCTTGCTCATGCAGCTTCTGGCAAACAAACAGCACTGTCACACTATAATTATACAAGCACGCAAAACCACTGTACCAAACTTCCCAGAAATCTCTGCTGCTTTGCTGATGTCAGCACAAGAAGCCAAAAGCCATAATTAACTTTTGATTGAACTTTGATCAGTCTGAATGGATACAGCCCGTGGGTAGTGCCTGGCCTGGGAACTTTGCCAAACCTACAAGTTCCTACGGGGCAGAGAAGCACCACTTGATGGTTATCCTTCTCCTCATGTCCTCTCCCCAGGTATTCGCTGCCCTCTCCTGTCACGGGCAGGAGGCTAAGCTGGTCTTTGGCCTTGCTCGATGTGGTTTCTCTTTCTTTCTAGGTATGTTAATAAGAATTTCTTAAAAATCCCAGCAACATCCAAGTGAGGTAGCTCAAAAGATTGGCAAGTCACAGGAGAGAAGGGGAAATCCCTCCCCTCAAGGCTGATTACTACCCGAAATTGTCCTGTTCTTATGGGTTAATTCCAGTGGAGTTTGGGATCCCACAACATGGACATGAGCTGCCTTAAGAGGGACAGAGGCTGGAAATGACTGCTCCTGATCTATCACACCGACTCCATAATCCCAGCAAGATATTGGACTAGAAACTTGGCAGGGAAAAGCTGCATCTTGTATTTCTTCTGTTAAACATGGTATATTATTAGTGTTATGCTAATTTGGGTCACCTAAATGGGCTCCACATAATTTAATAAATTTAATAAATTACTTAATAAAAGATTGAATTTGGCTGGGTGTCAGTCAGCCAGTTAAAGAGTGATTGACTGATATCCAGGGAAACAACACTCTCAAGAGTGGAGGGACCCCATCATGGGGTTATGATGCCGAAGTAGCTTTGTTAGACAAAAATGAGGCTTTTGGCAGTAGACATTCATGGTTTCAGATTCAAGGTCCCAAGTTCAGCCTCTGCTCTCAGTGATCTTCCCAGGAGTGTTCTGTTACATGCAGACAAAGAAATGCATGAGCTGAATGAATTATTAATTAAAAAACATTTGTTCAGCTCTGTGCAGGCCCAATGCCTCTCTCCCCTAGGGCATATGTCTTACTCTCAAATCAATCCAAAGTGCCAGGAGAAATGGGTGATAGTTTCACTTACCTCTGGTCCACTTCAAGAAGAGTGAATGGGGCTAGTTAAATGTGCAATGCCTCCAAAAAAGACATCTAGTGTCACTGGCATTTACTTTAAAGCAAAACAAACAAAACAAAAAAGACAAAAAAACAGTGAGGCAGGAAGACTATTTTTATTTTAAACCCTCAGCAACACAATTTGTCTACATTTTTTTTTTTCATTTGTCTATATAGACACCTTGTCCTTGAGGAACAGTTATGACAAATGTATAGCACAATATATTTTTTTTTCTCATTAATTTAGTTGCAAAATCATATGGAAAAAGAATAGTTATTTCATTTAGTGTAATCTCCCTCTTCAAGACATCTTGTAGCTTCTTTTTGTATGCACAGGTTTTTATATACAAAAAATCAGATTTTGTGGCCAAAGCCTTTTGGCAGTACCATGTCAGGCAATCAATGCACATCAAATATTGCCATTACTGCAAAGTAATAACGAGTTTTTACCCCTCAGCTGGTTGTCAACACTGCTTTACTTCTGGGATGGGTTTCTTTCAACCAGTTGTAGACAATTTCATCTGAGCTGTTCATCTCAGGCTTCCTGTAAATTTACAAGAAAAGGAAAGGCACTTTCAGGGTTCAGCTCCTTTCAGATCCATTTTATTAAAGACATATGCCTTTACTGCTGAGTCACCATGCCTACATCTAAAGTTGGTGGAGACGTGTACCTTCATAAGGGTACATGGCCATCTACTGCCTGGATCACACCTCAGAGATGCCACTTCCTCTCTGTTGATTAGGGTGAATGGGAAATGATAGCTGTGTCTATACTCTACTTCCCACACTCCTGTTTTTTGACAGTGTTTACAAGAATAATTGCCAGATCCTTCACCCAAAAGAATTCAGGGTTTGCTCCTGAACAGTATTGCCCTTTTAACAGGAGAATGCCTTACAAGTAACTGAATTTTTTTTTTACAATAGGAAATTTTAAAATATATTTGTCTTTCTATTTTTATTTTTAATAAAATAATTTTTGAGCTTGCTGCAAAATATATTATCTGATTTGTTTGATTTTAAAAATTATGTGTGCCAGTTTCTGAAATTCTGAAATTTATTATAATTTCTCTCTAATATGTTTTCACTGTTCTACATGAGGTCATGCCATGTCAACAGCTCGTGTCACAGCATTGAGGCTGAACTAGATAACCTCCAGACATCCCTTCCAACACACTTTTTTTTGCAATCAGTATACAGTAGTCATTATTACATTTTAATATCTCAAACCCTAAAAGGTGTATAAATCTGAATTGATCAACATTAAAATTTATTTAATATTACAAGTTTGAAAGAGTATTTCGTGAACGTCTAGAGAGACAGAAGCGTCACAGATGAGCAAATTTAAAATTCAGGGCCCTCTGCTTTCTCTTGTCATTCTATCGTACCCAAGAGGAAGGTAAGCAATTAAGTATTTGACTAATTGAAAAGTTTTATTTGCCTCTCTTTGTTCATGCTTGACTTCCTTCTTTGCTGTTCCTGCTTTCTACTCATGTTCCTTCTTGCTATATTTGAAACAGACTGAGGATCCTCATGGACAGTCGCTTAAAGAGGAATGCCCCCTTGCTGGACAATCATTTCTAAAGTCCATATTGTCTTCGGACAGGTTACCTTAGCTTCTTTTTCCTGGATGAAATCATAAACTTCAAAGGAATTTTTCATATACAGCAACTGACCTGTATGGTGTTAGTTTGTTTTACTATGAGCTAAGACTGTTAATCCTGTAAAATCATTTGAGGCTATATTGAAGAGAAGTGTGACTGCCCTTTAGCTCTGTCAACACCATTTGTATATCCTTCTCAAAAATATTTATAGAAAATTTTTATATATAATATATTTATAAAAATATTTATATTTATATATAATATATTTATTAAAATATTCATAAAATAGTAAATTATAAGCAGTAGCTGTGCAACAGTTGTGGGATGAAAATTTCTAGTTCAATTAACTATGTGCTTTTGTTATACACATCTGTTATGCACATCCTGCCAGGACTACAAGACACATGAAACTCTACAAAATTAACATCATCTTGAACCTCAATGATCATAGCAAACTTTTCCATACAATGAAGTGAGATAGAAGTGAAAGAAAAACTGTGTTGCTCTTTAAAGCAAATATGAAAAGCAAGTTACCAGTAAAAGATACAGAAAGATTAAAAAAAAAAAATCTAGCTGGAAGACAGACATATGCCTCTTTTCTAAACTGATAATTTTGCTGTCTCTCATTTTTATATTGGATTCCTGTCTAGACCTCAGACAAGAGGCTTGCTGATTACCCAGTTTAGGACAAATTAGGAGATGAAATCTATTGTGCTGCACAAAAGATTTTATTTGTGGCTATGCAGCTGGCTAAGAGCAAAATAGTCAGAGGCAGTATACAAGCCATCCCACCTTCCTGAAATTTCAGTCCATAAGTGCTAATTTCCTGGGAAGTTTTCTAGTCTTCAGTTTACTCTAGAAAACAGAAAATAAAGTACAAATCAAATTTTCTGTCATCTGAAAATTTTTTCCCTGTCATCTGAAGGATTTTTTCCTTCATGGAACACCATGCAACAATATTTAAAAAACACAGATCTTCAGGAACTAAAATATCTTTGAAACAACAAACCATTTCTTGAAAGACTAAAAGCTTGCTTACTCTCCAAATGAGAATCTATTGAAAGATTTGTCTGGTGACTTTCATTTGCAAATTCTACCAGTTTTCCCTGGATCTTTTTTCACCTGCCAGTAATAAGAACAGGATAATATCTACACGTATTTCTCCTTAATTATTGGACAAAAGCCTGAAATAAACAGGAAGAGCCACTGGAAAACAACATATAATCATTCTCACACACATCCTGTACCACAACAGACAGGAGAGTGTATTCTGAATGCAGTAATCAGGAATATTTAAGATAATTAAGAATGCTCTCTGGTGATCCTCCTAAATACAATTGTTTCTTGCATAAGCTCTTCAGCAAATTCAATAGATTGTTTAAGCAACATCTGAGCCATGTAAGTGGATGACATATTTTTGTATGCATCTTTAGCACCAATAATATACAGCTAATGCATCATATTCAGTAAAATGGCTTTAAGTGATAACAGGTGTTTAGCATAATGGAAACTGCTGCTAGTTGGTCAACACGTAAATTAATGTTGTTATTTACAGAACCAGATGGTCAATTCTGGAGCACCATGGGTAAAATTAATAAGCCTCCTCACTGCAGAACATGATGTCTCATCAGTAGCTTCACTAGTTTTGAATTCCAGCTACCGTGTGAATTGCAAGAGTACCCCTCTGACAGAAAGATTAACTGACTTACTCTCTGCCCAAGAATACTACACCATATATCATCAAGGAAAAGTGGCTAAAGGTCATACAAACGAACTTCATGAGAGATTAAGAGAAATGGTAAGAAACAATAACCTTGTGCTTTTTCATTCTTGTACTCTGTGCTGCTTACAGCATTGGTATAATTTGCTATTATTTTCTTCCTGCTTTCTTTCTTGTAGCGATGGCTTGATATTGCAAAAGACACAATTTAGCTATAGAGCTCGACTGTTAAGCCATTTACATTATAAGACAGAGATTGTTTTATTATGATATAATGTTAAGGTTTTCTTCAAAAGCCCTATTTGAGAAACTCATGGTCTGATTTAGTCTGTGATTCAGAAGAAACCTGTTTTTCCATCCATAGTCAAAGCTCGTTCAGATGAAATCAGGCAGTTACACATGCATGCAGGACTAAGAAATCCCACTTGTCTGGATTTTCTGAACCAAAAGGGCTGGTGAAGACCTCCAGCACCACAGCCACACTGCTCCGGGTAACACGCTGTGCCCAGGCTCCCACCTGCTGCGTGGGATGTGCACAGGGAGGGTGCTGCAGCTCGTCCAAGTCAGGCACACACGGACACCCAACAGTAGCTCCCGCCACATTGCCAGGCACTTGGGAATCATGAGCAACCACCCCCTTACCCTCAAACTGCACTTGGACAAAATCTAAAGGCAGCAAACGAAGCCACTTTGGGGAAGTCCAGGCACACATTAGCCCTGCACACACTGACAAGCCAACCCATCTTGCTGCAGAAAGCACTGTATCTGCCTGCTTTGGACACCTCTCTCCTCATCTGTGACTCTCTCCCAGTGTGCCGCAGAGCCCTGGTCTGTCTGCCCAGGGGTGGAGTGGCAAGGTGGCTGATTGTGCTCACAGCCCCTGCAAACTGCAGAGAAGCTCTTCAACCTGCACCTACTTTTGCAGGGCCTCTGCTCCCATGTGCCCTGTGCATTCTTGTTACATACTTTAGAGTTACATTCATTTTTTGCATGCTAGAAAGAAATTGAAATTGATAAAAATTTTGTGCCTCAGGTTTTCGCTGGAGCAGATTTCTTTGATGAATGCAGACAAAAGTGCAATCACTGCACGCTGTGTGTCTTTGACACTCCTCTTATCCAATGTAACTGGCTTAAATTGAAGGAAAACATAGCAAATATAAATATAGATTCAATTCTAATCTATAACTATAAACATTCAGACCTTATCCAGAACTTGAATCTGTTGTTTCCTTTCCTGTGTGCATCAAGAATGGGTTTGGTTTTTTCCTCCCCTTCACTACTAGGAGGTTATGTTTTAAAAATGCAAAACCTTCAGTGACTTCCTGAGAAATACCATGCACATATGAACTAGTTTTAGAATTCAAGTTGCATATCTGGAAGCTACATGTCACACAATTATTCAAGTAAAGAGTACCCTATTCAAATGGATAAAATCCAGTGAGTCCTGCCTGTTATTTTAAGAAATCCTGCCTATTTTAGCAATATTTTTGTCTGTTAAGAAAATAAAACACGTAGCAAGGTGAAATAACAGGCATTCCTATGGACTGTTTAGATCAGTTGTATCACATACCTCAGTCCTCTAATTACAGCTACAGTGTCTCTAAATACATTAAACCGCATACTACCTGTGCTATACAAAACATTTTTGTTGTTATCATGCTGTGCAATGTGTGAGACAACAAGCAAAATAAGTCATGGAGGAGTATTAAATTCTTTTTAAATATGTATGTATCTGCAGACATTTGCAAAGCACTGCTAACTCACCAGCTTCTTCATCTTCACAGTAGCGATTCTATGGGGCATTAGTTGGCCAACTTAGAAGAAAAGAGGAAATTATGGTAAATAAACAGGTAATTCAAATATATTTAGATCACTAGCATACAAGTGAAAGCTGGTCACCAAATTCAAATTAATAACATGTACAGAAACTATCAGGGTTTTTTAACCTGCAAAGCAGTAACATGCACCTGCAGGCAAGTAAATGTTTTCATCATTCTGGCTAGAGTGATTTGACTGAGGCCACAGAGATCAGGGGCAAGGACAGAATTAGGGATCCAAGCTGACATTTATGGAGGTGGCATTTTCCAGTAGTCACTTACAGCAAGTTTGCGTTGCCTTGTTAAATCAGTTATGTCCTGTATGACCGTAGGAAGCTACACAGATCTTGGGAAACAAAGCTGGGAAGCAAAACAAAGTCTCCTGAGAGATATCTCCGAGCAAACACTAGAGGGAAGGGTAGAGAGCTTTGATTTTGGAAGAGTCCCTGCATGTCTCACAGAGCTCCCCAAACAGGTCATTAGAAGAACTGAGAAACCTGGGAACTGACTGCACGAAGAGTTGTGGGTTCCACTCAGCCAAGCAACTGATTGGAGTGTCAGATAACAACTCCAAAACATCTATTTACAGCCTGTGTCTCTTCAGTGACCCAGTTTGCAGCACAGGTCCACAGACAATCCTATTGTTTTTGCTTTATTCCTGCTATTAAAATTAAACTGTGCTCACAAACAAGTGCGCAGTGATTTATTAAACCATTCTGACCATAGACAACCAGATGTATAGCCACCGAACTCAGCAGTATCTGATGGAGATCCAGCTTTGTGGCGGTGAATGTCCAATGATACAGGAGTGCCACCCCACCAGTTGCACTTATAGACTGCTGGAAACTTGTGTCCCCTCAAAAGATGCCCAGTAAATCCTCAGGTGGTACAGGGAAAAGGCAATTGATTTACAAAGTTCAGTAAGAATGAAGATCATTCCTTCCCAGGAAAGCAAGAGGCACATCGTCTAACATCTGCAGGGCTGTATTCTGACACACCACTGAAGAAATAGAAACGCAATGAGTGCTACACAAAACACCTTTTTCCACTGAGCATCTTCATCCCACGACTGGATCATCTATATTGGAGGAAATTCTTCCTCCCAGTGTCAAAACAGTGCTGTATATTTGCAGTGAATCAGTACAATTTTGCATCAGTAACGCTGCATAGCTTCCTTCAAAACATGTCCCTGACTTTTGTCCTGCAGCTGGCAATTTGTTTCTATTATTTAATACCAACAGTGATATGCTTGAATAAGACTGTAGAGTAGTTTAATTAAAGTATTAGATAAACAAAAAAAAAATGCCTCTCTCTTGGAATCCAAACAGAACAGTCAGAGAATAAAAATTAAGAAAGGAGAAAAAAAAACAAAAACAAAACAAAAAAACCCAAGAAACAATTAACAGACACCAAACCTCTGATAAACCATTCAAGCAAAACAAGCTTCACCCAAATCATAATGACGGCTCATTACAGAAAAATCTAACGCTGCACAAACCACAGGGCTTTCAGTAATTGCGATCGTCTTACTTACCTGCAACTCAGCAACAAGAGAACAAGAGGAAGGTGAAACTGTATAATACATTGGTTAAAGCACGTGCTGTTCTCCATCACTTATAGGAAACGTGCAGCAACATTTTCCCCGGATGAAACGCCTAGCTAAAGAGTACAGGCCACGCTCAGAGTTCAGGACTGACGGAGGGGGTTTGGCAGCAGTGGGTGCAGGCAGAGCTCCGAGGCAGCTCTCAGCAGTGCTGGCGGTGTAAAGCTGAGCTCAGGATCCTGAGCAGACTGCACACACGGGCCTCGACAGCAAGGCTTGCAAAGGCAAGGTGAAGGGCGGCATAGTAATGTCAGGGGACAGAGCGGCAGCTAGGTACAGGAATATCTTAACATAAAGATGACTTCTAAGCGCTCACTAGGGGTTAGAATACATACCTGCATGCAGCAGTGCAGTACAGAGAAACAAGCTCCTGAAGTGCTTTAAGTATTTCTAATGAAAATTAAGCACTTTTTCCTTCACTGCTTCAGGACCGAAAGAGGTCTAGTATAAAGAACAGGAAGGAAAGGGATTGCATTCAGTTCACTTAGGAGCACATAAATGCAATTGTTGCTTTAAAAATTAAACTGTGTAAATATTGTAAATTGGGATTAGGTAATCAAAATAGCACATTACTACCAACCCAGTATCTCAGCCACAGCGAGGTATTAAATCCTCTCAGCTGCTTAAAGCAGAGAACTCAGCATCTTTCTTTTCTATCTCAGAAACCAGCAATGCAAATAAAACCAGGCATACCCATAAGCTTGTAGCACGTACACAAAAATGTGACAGAAGGTCAAAGTCCATTACAAAGAGGCTGAATAATATTCCCATGAAGATCTAAATTTTTAAATATTACCACAGATCTAAAAATATGAAAAAACTTCTGTGATCTATGAGGAGGTTTAGTGCTTGGTAACTGCCTGGACAAAGACTGTTGTTCCAGTGTGCAAAGCAGTTTTGCCAACAGGCAATTGTGTTAGAAAGAACTGAGGATGGAAGCCAAGCAGGAAGTTAGGTGATAGTCACGGACAACGCAAGAGGAAAATTTGAGAGGGGAAGTCTCGGTACGTTTCATAACAACAACCTGCAGTTTTATTACACTTTTCTCTAAAGACTTCAAAGCACTCTACGAGCAAGTTTTCATGCAATTGCATCTTGGCAGGACACCAAGACCTTCCTGCTCATTCCATAGATTTGTGGTTTTTTTTTTTCTTAAAAAAAGCTTTCTGTCCTTTAAGACTGTCATGTAAATTGGTGAAATAATATCTAGTTGAAACAGACAGTCAAGCACCAAAGTTAATTATCTCTCCCTGGTTTCTGTGGATCCCTCACTATCAAATTATGACAATATTTCTAAGATACATCTGATATCTATACATGTGTGCACTGCACATTTCAACTCCTTAAGGACTTTTAACTAACAGACACCTCCAAGAGGAAGAGCAAGAGAAACTAAGGAAACCACACCTTCATGCCTTGGTAGGATACTGCCCACGTTCTACCCAAGTTCTATGAACCAGCTAAAATGGGAGACTTGTGTTCCGATGCAGTTCTCAGCTGAGAGGTCTTGAACCACTATCCCAAGAGGATGCCCTGACAAAAAGGCTATAAAGGCGTCTGGACTGCAATATCCTCACTCTTTGTGTTGCATCTAGAAGGCACAATTCTTAGGTCCAGAAAGGATCTTTTTCTGAAAACTCTTTCATAACGTTGAACAGAAAGTATTTGCAAGGGAGTGTTTGGGAACAAAAATGCACCCTTCCAAAGGTGCCTACATGGCTTCAGAGTTTAAGTCTCACTCCACAAGTCATTTAGGAACTAAGGGCAGGTCCTCTGCATGAGTTTATATAAATATAGTTAAGCCAGTGCAGGGCACTAAGAGTTATTATGTCTGACTGACATGTTGCTACATCAGCAGAGTTCCTAGCATTAATGCTGCTTGACCAGTATATCTGGAATTTGACCAATTTATCTTGTTCCAGTCAGAGGGTCATTTAATGTACTGGTGCTGACTTAATATGCATCACTTGACAGTTCCTACTGAATTTCCTCTTGGAGCACTTATCTGCATTAGAATATTGATATTTCCATACCAGGAAAGCACTACCAGTGCTCATATAGCCTGCGTATCATTTAAATTTAATGGGACTTGATTTCTCAGAACTACATTTTAGAGATATTTAGGCACATAAAGATGAAGCTAGGGACTGAGGTACTTTTGAAAAATTCAGTATTACCTACTTGCATTCCAACATGCAATTTCTTTCCAAATAAAGACCTATATGAGATGCTTATGGCTATGGTTATCAAATTAATTCAGGACTTCTCTAGATGCTATAGAAAATTGGTAGCCTAACCAGAACTGGAATCCAGAAAGAATAATTCAGAAGTCTGTACAGTAACCACAGAACAACCTTTCTTCCTTTTGACTGCTTACTTCACTCTTCAAATCAATACATACCGATCAAGTAGCAAAGCCATCTGTAAAGTCTGATCAGAAGGGCAACATCAACCTTATACTTTTATAATCTTTATAATTTTAATTATATTTTACCAAGACTTATTCTGGTCTATATTCTAGCCAACTGTTGGTAGTAATTGTTGACTGGATGTGTATGCACACTTATTTTCATTCATACAGCAGATTTTGTAACTTTTTGTAAGGTTAAGACTCTTCCATTAAATGTTTTGTAAAGGTAATATCTTTTTTTAGTGGATAAGAAATTTGAAGAACATTCTAATATACACTCCTAAGGGACAAGCAGTATTTTCATAAGATACCAAGGGAAATAGATAGAATCATTCTTTACACAAGCTACATTTTGCCCACAAATCTATACTTTGTTCAATATTTTAAATTGGTGGCTTTATTTAATGCCTCTTCTAAAGATAATTACACTACTCAGGATTCATTATACTGCAAAAAAAACCCTATAAAGATACAGCAAATTAAATTTCAGGAGCACTTTTGTTTCTTAATTGATCAAAAGAATTATGGAGCGCTGTACAACTGTAATGGCCATAGGTCTAATGGACATGTCAGCCTGTCTGGCCTGCAAATG
The DNA here is from genome assembly GCA_013400195.1 of Aramus guarauna. NCBI lineage: Eukaryota > Metazoa > Chordata > Aves > Gruiformes > Aramidae > Aramus > Aramus guarauna. The sequence goes on along the minus strand of VXBL01002080.1, from coordinate 136,738 downwards.
GCAGGAAAGTCACTACATCAAACAAGCCAGCAGGCTAAATTCTGCCATCGCTACATTGAAATGGATGGGGTGGAGCAACTGTGTTTAAGAGCAGTTTGACCCATTGGCTTTAGTGGAAATTGTGATGGTATATGTACAAGAAGAAATGGATCCTTTTAGCTTAAACATAGTAGATCGAGAGCCAGGATTATTATCTCATTTACACTGGTAGGGGCCATCTGAAGTAATGCTATTGTGTTAATGCAAACTGACATTCTTTCTGCCTTCCCAGCTGTCTATCAGTCTGCTGTCATGTATATCTTATATAATGTGTATTGCTTTAGTGAGTAAAAATGTTCATTTTAAATACATAATGTCATGCATCTGTCTTTATTACAGCCAAAACAATGAAAGTTTACCATCTCTCTCTACAATCAAACCTCTATTTTTTATTAAAGACAATTCCATTATTCTGCAATAAGGGACCTGAATACATGCCCTCATTTTGGTGAAATTACTAATGCAGATTGAGTTTTCTAGAGGAATTACTGAACTTCTGTACTTTTTGAAATTCTAACTTAATTCATGCACTTATCATGATAATGTGCTTTATTATTTGTTACACCAAGCTGATGAATTCTCCCTAGGCAATGTGTAATTATTAGACAGTACCTATTACAAGAACACTGAAAATTGCTTTTATATGGTGACTCCATGCAGTTTACACCATCCTTTCTCTATTTCATCTACTGGCTCAGAGCCATCATTGTGATCTGTCTGTATTAATTCAAGGACAAAAGTTCTATTAAATTTTCAAATTATCTAATTATAGTGCTGATTTCACATTAAGATATAGGAAATAAAGTAAGAAGACTTGGCATTATTTTATCAGTGTAACATTCCTTAGGTATGGGAGAGTACTATCCCAAACCCGATCCACTAAATGCAGCTTAGCCAGTACAAATATTTTAGGAAGCTTTCAGTGAAACTGGGTTAAGACATTTCTACAGAAGAACAAGCAAAAAGGCAACTGTGGGTATCTCTTTTCTATTCAGATCATTTTATACATGTCCCACATTCTTCATCCAAACAAAAGCCAGTAGATCCATAAATTAGAGGATCACAGAGTTTTATTGGCTAAGTTTTTCACCATTGTTGATTTTCACTTTACTTGCTGTTTTATTTGCGGTTTTATATCCAGAGTTTTAGAAAACCAGAACATTTCAGCTACAATTAAAAAATTACAATCTTATCTCATAAAAATAGAGAAAAGCTTAAAGATCATAAACAAGAACCTAAAAAGAGGACAGCAGAAAAGAAACCCCTGCTTTTCCACACTCATTTAATTTTCAGTACTTAATATTTTCTTATGATAAATCCTTAAGCCTCATATGAAGTGTTCTATGCCACTGACAAGTAAACAGCTTTCACTGACAGATGCTGGGACAGTTAGACACCAGCAACTTCCAGCACCTGAGCGCAGTCCTGGACCACCTTCCCCATTCTAGCTAGCTCAACTGGTCACAGAAAGGACGGTCTTTCAGCAGCGCAAAACCGTCTCTGGGTCTCAGTTGCACTTATACAATGCTGATTTACAGCCCAGTCAGTTTCAAAGTTGCCATTTACCAACCATGGGAAGATTTCTTCGAGGCATTTTTAATTAAAACCAAAACACTTAACAGTAATCAAAATGTTTACTGAACTGACTGAAATCTTCCACTTAGAGTCAGCTCGATATCAAACTGCACTTTGTGCATTTTGCGCTTCATGAATCCGGTACGTTTAGAGTAGAGCGCCTGGAGCCCAGAAGAGAAAAGCAGCTTGGCCCTCTGCTCTGCTGCAGGGAGGAAGGTCTCAGTAGCATGAAGAGTGCAGAAAATGCAGAAACTTTCCACAAATAAAGAACATTGTCCGGTCATGAGAGGAACTGTATTTAATCTTTAGGAAAATCATAGTTAATATCTTCATTATACTGATTTTTCCCCTGTTAAGAATTATTCCACCCAGTTTGTGGAAACTGCAACAGCGAATTAACCTAAGCAAAAAAATGGGTGCTGTATTTACTGCATTTCTAAGCTTAGAAAAGAACTTCTAGGACCTTGTAGGTCACCATTAATATTTTACATCCTGTAGCTGCTATGGTAATGTGGTTCTGGTTGTGTGTGTTTTTTGTTTTTTTTTTTCACCAATAGAGGAAGATACTTCTTCAGTGTACACTTGTTGTGCCAGTGTAGAGGAATTTCAATTTACATCTCAGTGATGAGGCACATAAGCAGCAGCAGATGGTATTTGGAGCACAGTGAAGAGACAGAGATATCAGGGGAACTGGAAGAGAGTATCTGAGCACAACAAGCTGCTTTATAAGCCCTTCCTGAAGAAAGCATGCACTTCTAAACATGTTTACTTGCTAACATTGTTTTCAGTTACTCTCTCTAAAAGGATAACAATAAAATATGCTAAATATTCTTTCAGAATGCTGCAATAAAGCAACACCAAAAAGAAACCCTGAAGTATGCTCATGTTTTCTATCCTTTATAATTTCCTCCTTTATGAACAGTATATTCCGTTAACAGAAAAGTGTACGTACACAGGTCTGGCAAACGTGGAACTGAGTTATGGAGGGACAGAGGGAGCCCCAGTGGAAGTCTGTACTACCGCTAAAAATTCAACAGAAATCCCCAAGCTCAAGTCATAACTTTTTAACTATGATGCTGTCTGTAGCAAAAACCAATAAAAGGTGCATATATGAATGTGTAAAAAAACAAAGAAACAAACAGTAAGCAAGATCTGGTGGGAGCTTAGCTGGTTGTCTTTGTAATATGTGCTACAAGATCATTAGGAGCTTGGGTTTCACAGGGTAGTTAAGACACCTCAGGAGGTGTCCAAAGTGACCGACACTGGGTAAGTGTCACCTAGGGTAGGTGACGAGTCCTGGATTGTTCCTGAAAGGTCAGTTCTCTTGGGACTTAAGTGTTGGTGATGCTACTCTGCTACTACAGAGGGTTTTGAGGGCTGAAACTTCTCAGAGTAGAGAAGTTCAGGTATGCAGGTAGCTGAGACTACAAGAAAGGCTTTGAATAAGATTTTTTTGCTTTATACACTTCGGCTCTAAGTCCTACATTCACCTCCTAAATTCTTTACAGAGTCTTGCTGTGTAAGGAAGATTTATGAAGAGATCCTAGAGTTTGTGAGACACTCCACTGCAAAAACCATCCAAAAAGCAGAACTCTACTTGACCTCCCACCTGTCATTACAGGTTTCAAAAGGAAGTAATTTCTCTCTGCCTGGACCTGGGATGAAACAGGCTGATTGTTTCAGCTTTGTTATTCTTACTCTGGAGCAGGAATTATGAGACAGCTTATTTTAAACTGCCAGCTTGTCATTGAGTAAACAAGCAACACTGATTGCGATTAGTGATAGACAAGGATTGCCTGGAGGAAAGCTTGGAGTTGACGAGAAAGGTTTTAAGTTTTTGTAAACCTCACAATGAAACCAAAACAAGGCATAATCATTTGAACTGAGTAATGGGCTGCATATTTGGAAAAATCCCTTTTTCAAATAGATGAGGCAAGCGGGATTTTGTTTTAATCCACATCAAGTGATCAGAGTAGTTCACCTTCCTATAGTACTGCAGCTAAAATGTTACAAAATAAAGACTCTAATAAAAGGAGGTGATTATTACCATCTCCTTTGCATGCTGTACCTAGAGGAGGTTCCCACATCCAAGTAGTTCACACTACTCCTGCAGATACAACTGAGCTGTGAGTTAAAGAGATATTGTTGATAGCTAGTTTATATTTAAAGATAGAAACTTACACCACTAACAGGTTAAAAACATTTAACTGTTCGGTGTGGAATTGCTGAATGACTACTTTAAACATCTCAGGATGGGTGGGAACCTTGTGAGAGGAGTAGGACAAATATTTGGGAGAGCTGGAGCCAACATAACCTCCCTGATTGTCAGCAGTAGTCTGAAGATAATGGTTATTTCAAGAACATATGTAGTGAACAAAGATTAATTTTTAAGGTACAGAATTTTACCAGCATTATTTTTTTCCTTTGTTTAATTTGTTTGTATTATTTTAGCACCCAGGAAACATAACCAAGATGAGGATCCCAATGCCTGTAGATGAACATTTGGGGAAACAGATGGAGCAGATGAACATTTATCACTTGTTTAACAGTTAATGCACTGCAGTACTCTAGTCATTGGGGTTGCTCTGTAATTCCTCAACAGCCATCATGCGGTTAACTCCTGATAGGATCTGACTTCTTAATGGCACCCTGTGAGGTCCCTCAGCCTCTGGAGGCACAAACATACACCAAAATTACACCATTGTGTTTCAATTCATAATTTCCAGCATGGCTGTCCAGAACACTGAAAATCTTGTTATACTATTGCCTTAAATATATGCTTGCAGTAAAAGCAAAGTTGTTATTAAGAGATGAATCTGTAGGTTATATAGTGTATAAAAAAAATCTATTTTTCTTAGATCAGAATGGCATTAAAAACATGCTGCCTGTGAATATGAGCTTGCAAAATAACAGATGTTGTTTCCATAATTTGGGAGGTTTTAAGCATGAATTGAGTTCTTATTTTGACTTTTTATATTATTAATCAGAAAGTTCAAAGCATTTGAACCACAAATTTTCTAATGTCCTGTTATTACTTTATATGTTCTAGGTGACATGCAGATATATTATAGCTGTTTAGTTTACAGTATAGATGTAAAAAATATTTAGACAAATTAATGCATATTTGAATGCTAATTAAATCAAGAGAGTTAGAACAAGAATTAATTAAGTCCTTTTGAGTTCTGTTCATATTTGCATTGTGCATATGAAATTAAGGTGACTTTTTTTTTTGTTACAGTCTACATCATAGGTCTGGAAAATTCAAGATTATCTATATTTTTCTAATTGTTTTTATTAAAGACAGCATGACAAAATACCTGCTATTCCAGTGTAGTCTAAAGTCACTCAGGAAATACTTTGTCTTCAGTGTCACAGGCAAGGAAGACAGGTTTTCACAGGGTGTATGTCCAACCACCCGCATTTCCTTTCTGTCCTCCACATAAGGTTTTGGATTCTATCAGAGGATACTGAGATAAGAAGGGAAAATCTGGAGGGGGTTCAAAGTCTGCAATAGAGAAGAAAGGAGAGGCATCTTTATGAAAGTTCGACTCAAATCTCTACATCTGTATTGCTAACCTTCCTATCAAACCCTGTTACATTAAAGCCTGGGATTTCTCACAGCCATGCTGATGTGTACATTATGCTTTATTCTTCCGAATGCTTAAAGTTAACCAGTCAGGAAAATGCCATTTTCTAAAAAACAAATGTAGTGCATGATATAGGCATATATGCATACATACACATACCTAGGACAAAACATAAGGAACAATTCATGTGAATGTTTCATACAGAAATGGTACATTACCTTCCCAGATATGAAAAAAAATCCCTGGAGAAGCAATGGTTCTTAATTTGGCAGACATGGGAGTTGCCTTCACCTCTCCTGCCTTGATCCTAAAGACTCAACAGTAAATTAGAAGTAAGAAGGGACAGTTAGGACTCCAGAAATAAAAGGTTAAATATCTCTGAATGAATAGAGATCTTGGCAGGCTCAATTTAAACTTGAAAGAATGGTCAAAATCTCAAACAATGTGAGTTTCCCAGACTCAAGTCCTCTTCTGTGGATGCACCTAAGACACATAACAGGACTGACCTCTCAGCCACTTGCTCACAACAGTTATACAGCCAACAAGCTGTAGACATTGAGGCAAATAGAACAATTTTCATACTGATTAAGCCAATCTTAAAAAAAAAAAAAATGCATCTTTATAAACAGCATTCTCTCATGTGTGTTGGATATTTAACTCCTGTTCTCTTCCAACTGATCTTGACTTGTATAAAACACAATTTCAATGTCATTAGCTAACATCAGATTATTCCATCCTTACAGTATGGTAATCGTTAAATAAAACAGGCTGCTAGATAATTTCATGGTAACAAACATATTAATACATACACTCTAAAGAAATGGTCAGTGCTTCCATTTAATCATTTAGGATGCTCTGAGGTGGTAATGCAAGGATGAGAAAGAAGAGTCTTCCAGGGACTTGCATTAGTCAGAAAACTGCTCTGACATATGGCAGTAGAGACCATGCTTGGGAGCCAAGGGAATTTTTAACATTTCTCCTTTGATGATTCGGAGAGGCTCGGTTGGCATATAATTGGACCTCTTCAGCACATAATCTACCAGTGAGAATAAATGCATGCCTGTTTTCAAATCATCAGCTTTCCAACTTCTCTGCCAGATTCTCTCCTCACTGTGGCTGAACTAAGTAGTAACTTTTCAAACACCAAAGGTTAATTAAGCTTTCCACAAGTTCATGTGTTGTTGTTTTGATAGCAACCTTTGGAAATATTACTGCATAATCTTATGCATTTTCATATCAATGAGTTTTATAGTAGGATCAGCATTTTATTTCAATATTTATTGCAGCAGAATAGGGATTTTTATTACATTGTAAGACTTCAGAAGGTAAAAAAAAAAATCAGAAGAAAATATTTTTCTATTAAAAATGCTTTCCTTAGTTCAGCTCTGTACGCTGAAGTTTTCTCTCTGCTACACATCGTACTCAAGGCCTGACTAGAAATGCTCAAAATGAGAACTTGCGTATATCTCAACTCTGTGCTAATCTGGATGGAAAATGTTGGAGTGAGGACTGCTCAAACGGTGGTCTCAGTCCTCTTCAGAGCAACAGCTAGAGGCCTCCTTTCTGGACAGGAGCTGCTGCCACTGTCACCAAGAAGGATGATGGAACCAAGTGACAACAGTTGCCCATCAAACAGACGTTCAATCTTCATCAGCTCTGGCTGAAGAATCACTTTGCAAAGCTAGTGTAAAATCTTATTGTTCTGTGCATTGTCTTTAACCATACATTTCATAGCTGAAGCCCTGTCCAAATTTGGTGTACATATTTACTGACTTTCATGTAATTTTCTCATTTCATGTGCTTCTTTGATAGCAGAAAGTAGACAGATTACTTCACATAAAACCCACTTCAAAGCAAGATGTTTTAAAAAGATGCACTTCTAATTACAATTCCTATTTTGTAGTATGTATATGTAAGGATTCAACTAGATGATCATTTGAGGTCCCTTCCAACCCAGGCTGTTCTATGATTCTAATATTTAACATTTCTGTAGAAATGCAGACACTCCACATCTTTAATATTAAACAATAAAAAAATTTGCTTGGTTTCTCTTTTTTTTTTTTTTGATTGATTGATTGATTTTTAAATAATTGCATCAGCTACACTTTATTCGCTATATTCACAACAAGCAATAAATGCAAAACATGTTTGTGTATAAGCAGAAGACTCATTCAATAAAAAAAAAAAAGATGAAAGAAATAATTAGGAAGGAATTTTCCAACTATCAAAAATTACTAGCAGCAAGTCTGTCATCAAGTATAACTCTTCAGGACCACGGGCTTAATGTCTTCTTACATGATTTTAACACATCCAAATTCAGACATTACAATTGTGAGAAATCTCACCAAAAAAAAAAAAAGTACTGCCAAATACGCTGCTAATATAAACATGAAGATGCTGAGCAAAACGTTATTACAGACTTCTTTAATGAACTACTGAAACAAAAATAATTATTTGAAAATGTTTTCATAATACTTAATATGATTAATTTTAGCTATTGTTTATTTAATCAGGACTATGCCGATAAAAGTACTATTTCATACAAGCAAAGGCAATAGAATTCAAGACTTCAAAATGGATTTACATTCAAATCTACATTTCAGTTAACTGTTATTCCTCATATAGGCCTTGAATTTGCAAGCAGTTATGAGAATACCCCTCTTCCTGTATGCAAAAAACAGTTTTGTAAATATGTAAATCCTTGCAGAACTGCAATCTTGCTGTACTTTGAAGGATTTTTTTCTTCTGGGCATTTTTTTTTTCCCTTAAATTATACAGTTATAGGCTGAGGCATTTGTATATTAGTGTTGAACTCAGAAAAATAGGTAAAGAAAAATTAGATATATTTTTAGAAAGCAATAAAACCCTGAAAATGGCAAATGGAATCTTTTTATTCAATGCCCTGCAAAGAATTTAGACTTCCACTAAGTCTAGAAAACCAGAGACGTATTTCAGTCTCTCCATTCCTTTGCTGTTTGAATTAGCTTCTTATTGTTTTTAGTTCATCCAGGAAACTCGAAATGTTCTCTTTTTGTGGGGGACATTTCTGTTAGTTTTGCAAATAATATCTAGATTTCAGTACAGGAGAGCTATTTCTATTGACATTGTACATACAGCTAGTGAATTACAGTATTGGACTGAATTCCAGTACAGATTTACCTCTGTTGTGGGACACCGGCTAAAATCATTTAACATCTGAGTACCTTATATTCTCCTCCGCCTTCATTTCTGTAAAGGCAAGAGTAAGAGGGAAGAGTATAACAGCTAAGATTTAGTCCAAAGAAAAATTGCAAAGGTTGTTTATCATAGGATCTGAAAATATATTTTTATTATAAGCATATGTTAACAGCTTCAAATGGTTCTGTAATGATTATAGTGTTTATATTTTTTGCAGTATGTACTAGTCTTGCATATCTGGTATGTGTTTGTTGTAACAAGAAAAATCAACCACAGCACCACATCTTTCCTTTGTTTTATCTGTTACTCCTACAGGTGCAAACAGCAAAAGATATTAAAAGCAATCTCTCTTGGTTTTCTAGTGCTTTATTCTCTTTTCATAAGTCATGAACCAACCACATCTTCTAGTAGATCCTTTAGGCTTTGTTGTTCTGAACCTTATGTTGCAATAGAGATAAATTAAAAAAAAAAATCCAAAATCTGCAGTTTTAACTCTCAACTTCCATTATTATTGACACACTATTGTATAATTCAGTGGCTGGCCTTGGAATGTTTACAGACAATATTTATGGCAACAATGAGTTAGTCAGTTTTGCTAAGCATCCACAGCCATTCTGCTCCATCATGTTTTCCATCCATCATAAAAGACAAGAAAAAAATTATGCTCCCAGGCAAGAAAATTCATTTGTCATTGGTTTTGAGGTAGAGGGAAGTTAATCTATTATATTTGAATACTTCCATAAACCTTGAAAAGTGTTTTTTATAAAAGTCCTAGCAATTCTGAATTAGATCTAAAGAATTAATGTGTAGTACTAATTTTTTTCAATTCAGAAAGGAAAAACCTCAGCTGATTTACTTGGATTCTGAACATCAGTTTTAACAATTGTCTTTAGGCAAAATATAGCTAAAAAAATTAAGAGTAAAGAGCTTAAGGTACATTTTTTGCCCAAGAGTTATACACTGCTTTAATGATTCTGTTCCTCCAGTGAGAACTGCAAAACCCAATTAGGTCATTGAAGAAGGATGACCACTTGTATAACAGCCAAGACCTTCTTTTCACATAATAAAACCTCAGACTGTTTGCTACTCTGCAAGAACATTTCAAGTTAATTAATCCTTCAATTTTCCTGCTAATCACTCATTAAACCTGTCCTGATAATAATAATTTATGAGGTTTGTTATATAACTCACCTTGAATGATTCCAAGAAGTGAAACTTGCATGAGATTTCATGCTGCAGTGACCACTGATAGAAATTTGTAACATCTGGACTGTCTTGGATCCTCACTACTTAATTCTTTGAACAGGCTGCTAACATAAGACCCATATGCCTGCGAGCATGCTTCACATCTGTAATTGATGTCCTGCTGTCTACTGGAACACTCTTCTGTGCCCATAAGATATTAAGATGAATGCTGCAATCATCTCTAGGGAAAAAAAAGTAAAAATCAGAAGTCTGTAATTTCTTCAGCACCAAGCAAGCAGTTAATAATGTTATGCGCTAGCACAGTCTGGCAAACTGTAGGTTTAGTTCAAACATTATTTTTTATATTTAGGTAGGAAAGAGAGCCATTGAAAACATATCATAAATTGCGATGAAACCCTTAAGGACAACATAAAGGTTAGGTAAGAGATAGTTAAGAAATTTTCCTAAATCTCTGGTTTTCTGTGTGTAAAGTTGTGTGTTTTCTATGCAAGTCTCTGCCAGTCCCCATAGCACTGTACTTTCCAATAACAAAGTAAACGGTAACATAAATTGGCTTCAAGGGGTCCAAACTCTTGGCCTTCTACAAAGTAAAAAATTGATCCTATTGCGACAGGACAGATTTGCATGTGCAGTTTTTACAAGTTATGGTACAGATGACTGTGGCATAAAAAGAACCCATCTTTACAGGTATGGTTTGGAACTCAAGTTTATCTTCATTGTCTTTATTTCCTAGAAAAAAGATGTGAGAATTATTTAATTAAAATTTGGATTTCATTTTCATACAAATATGCTATTGTATGAGTCATGAAATAAAAAAGGGGTTTTTTTTAAACTTTGTGGAAATCACTAAGTGTAGTATATATCCCATTCTTCCCCTGCAGGTACATCAAGAAATATTTACAGGTCTCCTGCTATGCATGACTAAGTAGCAAAATACAGAGAGCAAGAGTAAGCCGAGCATACAGTCAAACTTATGAAGAGCATATGTGAACTTCAATGAAGTTCATTTAAGACAAAAGCTGAAGGGAAGACCAGTTGCTTTTTTTTACAAATGATCTTGTGAAATTAATCTTAGAAAGTTATTAAATTTGAATCCTGAACCCGTATCTATGAGAACCAAAGAACATCAGGAGGAATCGGTACTGTAATGGCCATCCAACTTCATGGGCAGTGTATACAAACTCTTTCATCCACTGTGGTACGTACCGAATAACAAAACAAATCATTGCCTTTCTGCATGTGCATCTTCCTGTTTTCTCCAGCACTGCTAATGGCAGCCTAATGGAAGCTATTAAACCTCTTTAAAGCCATAAAGGGCATTAAGACCCAAACATTACAGATAGGCTACTCTAACAGACTCATCTAAAAATTAATGTGTTAAAATAAATATATTTTAATCAAATTATGTCAAGGTCTATCCATCTAATTTTACATATCCAACTTTGGAACCTGTCTTAGTAGCCAGCAGACTCAGGCTTTTAAACAGCCCTCTTAAAATTTTGGCAGCCTGTGGCTTGGAGTCACTCCATCCAACTCCAGACTCCTGAGTGATGCACCAAAGCTGGAAACGCAGCTATTGTATGTTCCCTCTAGGATCCATGGTGAAAGTCTGGCTGTTCCAGAATGCTATTCAGATCTTCTGTGCCCTGGATATTTTGCCTCACTCCCTACTGACAAGAAAATAATAGTAATTTTAAAAACCCTTTATGACTGCAGCAGCACAGGAAGCCTGTCTATGTTCCAAAGAGTTGACATTCTGAAATTTTTTGTATTACTGAGCCCATTTTAACTATCTCCTGAGGTGGAGAGGTGATAGGATCAGTAAACCTGGGGGATTCTCATTTATAAGAAAACAATCTTATACAGTCCACTAATAGAAAAATGGTAATAAAAGTCCAGATACCTTTGCCCATAGGTAGGGCACTTGGAGCAGCAGCATTTTCCCCAGGAGCAGGAGAAAGAAGTCAGGCATTACAGCTGGGTCTTTGAAACCACAGAGGTTATGAACACATCACCAGAGAAGTAAAGCTTGAGGCAAAAAGCCTGAAGCAAATCACGCTGTGACAGGTGCATCCAAACTGCACCTTGTGCTTTTGAGAGCACGAGTGAGCACGCTGTGCATCAAGAGGAAGGGTACTTTCGAGCATGACAAATGTAGCTGCCATTTGTTCAGGAGTCAGTAGGCTACTGCTGCAGCAAGATTAAATTACAGCTGGAGGTGTCCACATCTCTTTAAAACAAGAACAGCTAGACTTGCTGTGGATTAACTCGTGATGTGTGTACAGCTATTTAAAAGCTTGAGGGGTGGGTCAAGAAGCCCAAAGGGAGGTGGTTCGGGCACACAAGGAGGAGGGAGATGTGTGCTTTACTGGCAGAGGAATCCCATTTCACTTCTGCAAGTAGAGGCTGGAGCAAACAGCACAAACTACCAGACTCAGAGGTCACATATAAGAAAGAAAATTGAAACCACTCAAAAAGATTAAAAAAAAAAAAAAAAAAAAAAAAAAAAAAAAAAAAAAAAAAGAAGGCATAAGGGATTTTTAAGCCCTTAAAAGCATGGGAGAAGAGCACTCAATAAGAACCACTACTGCAAAGTGCTCATGAGACTGAGGCTCTAGAAAATTAGACACTTAGCCTACCAGGGCTTCTGAGAAGTCAGAATTGGACCTGAAGGCAAAGGCTTTCAGATGACAGGTGCCATTTCTGTAGCACGTAATGCTCAAATCCTCCATGCCCAAGTGGTCAGGGCTGCCTGGAGCAGCTGGTGAAAAGGAAAGTTAATGCAGCCACCTGATTAGCTTTGAAATGAGCATGTCCTCCAGGCTGCATATGAAAACTAATAAAATCTAAATATATTTGATCTAATTATGAGGATGCAGAAAAAAGAGCAGAAACAAACAAAACCCAACAGATAACAAGTGATCCAAAACTAAAGATGAATTACTTCTCTTCCTCAAAGACACAAAAGCTGAGCATAAAAATACAGTTTTATGAGCACAAACTCTGCCTGTGATTTAAGTTTTTATAGCCTTCCAGACTCTTATAACTCTAGAACTTTTCCAAAAGTAGAACCACAGAGAAGCATTAAGTACACATATATTCACACATATTTTGAGAGGCTTTAATTGCTTTATCAACTTCACCCCTGAAAGTGCCTGAAGGAATTTGATCGAACTTGAAGAACAGCTTTCAGGCAAGACAAAATATAAAGGAAAAAAGAAAGTTCACATAGCTATCATTTGAGATAATTAGTAGTAACTGGAAAACCTTTTTAAAAAGAGAGCACTTAGGTAGCCATAAGTAGGTACGATGCCCCACAGAATAATTTGCCCTAAATTGCCTTAAAATTCTTGAGCAAAGATTAACAACCTATAAAAACTTTCAAGCTAGGTCGGCTTTTAGGACAAATAGTTTCAATGTTGCCTCTTAAAGGCTGTTTGTTCAGTGATGCTTCTGCGTCTGTAAAAGGGTAAATATCTGCAAGATTTCACTCAAAGGGCTTGTTATAGAAGGCTTGCCTCTGGTCCAGATCAAATACTGGAGTCAAGTGAAATCAGCCAGACAACAACAACAACAACAAAATATTAATATTGTAATATAACGAGCTCCTAATTTATTCTTCTATACTTACTGTTAAGGATGCAGATTATGATTAATTAATCTACCTTAACCTAACAATCACAACAATTCATAGAACTTCCAGTAGACAAATCATGTTTCATACAAATCCATGTCAATTATATAAAATTACATAGTTTACTAATTTAATTCAATAAAAGCCCTAAGCTAGGAAGAATTATGTAACTGCCTTCAGCAAGTCAATAAAAAAATCATACATGAGCTATGAATGAGCTACAATCAAACATGAAACATCATTCAGATTCAATATTCAAGTACTCTCTTCCTCTGTAAACAAAACTTGCCAGACGTAAATCTGTAGAATTTACGAAGAAGTCACAAATTAGAGCAAAAGCAATCCTGTAAGTGCGTTTTTGAACAATAGGCTGGATTACATCTTCCTTCCTTCCTTCCTTCCTTCCTTCCTTCCTTCCTTCCTTCCTTCCTTCCTTCCTTCCCTCCTTTTTCTTAAACAGTATTTACAGTGCCATTGTACCTGTGATTTAGTTTAAAATATAATAAACTAATTAGCCACAGTTAGAGTACTTCTCCACATTCATGTGAGGCATGTACATTTAGAGGGTTTTCCTTCTACCTATATTCCCCTCTCAACTTAAAACAAAAAAAAACCCAAACAAACAAACAACAACAACAAAAAAAACCACAACCACATTCTTGCAAGTTAGAAAAGAAGCAAAAGCAAAAAGACCGTTTGATGGTTACAGTCAAAACCTCAACACAGGGTAAAGGGACCAGAGCAAGGCCAGGTATGCTCCAGGAGACATTTTCTGCAGGGCTTGCACAAGTCAGTAGCTCATCTCCCGTCAGAGGAAGCACTTTGCAAGTCCCAGCAGCAATGTTCTTTGGTAAACTGCAGGACGTAGGACACCACAGGGAGACTTGCCATTTTTGTTACACCTAGGGATTTTTCAAGGTTATGCTAAGGACATCACCAGCCTCCGAAGTAACCTCCGTCTGGGGAACATGAGATCTTCAGTGCCTTCAAAAACATGCAGAAATACTTCGCCCTTAAAAGTAAAGTAACATAGTAAAATAACTTGAAGTTAGCACATGCTGACTTGCAAAGGTAACCACCAGATACTGTCTGGTTTGCCATTGAACACAGAAGAAATAATTCTCTCTCTATTTGGAATATCTGTACTGAATTCTTCACCCCAGTCTCTCAAACACTAATGTATTGTTTTCATTACTAAAGGGAGGGTGCCCCAATGACAAAGAAAAATGTCAACAAGACACTGGACAAAATCTGCTTGACACAAAGCAGATTAAAAATACCACTCCTACCTGTACAAAGTCCATCATAAAAGCAGAGATAATTGGTCATGCCTTCCCTGGTGCCACCTAAGCCAAAAAACAACAGTTAGATATTAAAAAGAGACTAAGTAGATCAGGATTTAGCAAATTACCATTTGGGGATATAGTAGCTGACAGGCTCCTACAGATGTAGAGCTCCTGCTGAGGCAAAAACCTCCCCCAGCCCCTCTAAAACAGATTCGTTGCTTCTCCCCACAGCCACCATCTCAGCAGCTCTGCCTCTCCTGCTCTGCAGCTAGGTTTTCGGCAAGGCACCATGGATGATAAATTTATGGTAAAGTACTGGACTCTCGCTTTTGTCAGCGTTAGCTTAATCTACACGCCATATATGACAGAAAGAACAAAAACAGTCATAGTAGTTAATGTGATTAATTACTATTTAAATCAGCAGGCCACTGGTAGTGGTCCTCCCAGTACTGCACTAGTAATGGGTCAGAATCTTGTCACTGGAACACAGCTAATGAATGTGATTAATGGCAGAAGGGAGTGACATACTGGGCATTCATTTTTCCTTAACATTACAGTGTTAAGCAGTTTTACCCGCATCCTCAAAATGATAGATACACTTAATCAGTAGTAGTAGAAGTCCCATTAAGTTCTCATTAAACTTCTATATCCTGTGTATAACCTTGAACAATACATTAGACACTAATGAGTATATTCTCCTTTCACTGTGCACACAACTCTTATTAAAGCACTCCGCTACCGCGGCGATGAGTGTGGTGTAAATACCCAGATGGAGACTGTTGGAGCAGGTTTTCTCTGCAAGCCCTGGAATAATTTCGTTTGACTGGTGGAAGAGAGACAGTCTTAACACTAGCTGTACAGTCTGTGTGTATTTATTTGCATTACACTTGAGTCCTAAAGGCAGCCCGGGACCTCACTATATTACATGCTGTACAAACACACAGAGGACACCAGACCTGGGCATGATCTAAAAATAGGAGTGTTACAATACTCAGACTCCAGCTCCATTGTTCCTTGATTAATAGGCTAGGTGCAAAGTTAAAAGATGGCATGCAGGTGTCTTTTATACTATTCGTCTTAAAATTAGTTAGTACCACTGTTAAGGCTATAATTAGTTATACAGTGCAATTTCAAGCAGCCACACACCAGCAGGCAAATAAAAATAAGTATTTCACAAACTGTTTCTCATCCAAAAATGTTAGTGTTAATGCTATAAAGCATCAAGAACGACTGAGAAATCTCAGTGCTTTCCAACATAATGAGGTCAAGCATAGGGATTTCAGCTGTGATCAGATGAGTTATAAGTTCAAGAGCTCACATGAAGCCTTATTGGTTTCATTAAGCCATTGAGTTGGGTTTCATTGAGCCACTGAGTGCTTGGGAAAACAGTAACATGGCTTTCCTATTTTATTCAATGCAGAATTTCATCTTTATGTAGGTAGCAAGTGTCTGATTTTCTTTTCTTTTTCTTTGAAAATTTATCCCACAGTATAAAAAAAAAAAAAAATCAACAAGGAAGGAGTAACTTGTATTAACACCTATCAAATAACCCAGTTCAACAAAATATTAAGTATATTCTTAGATCAAAATTTACCCTGTTTAGAGAAGCAATTTGAAATCTAATCAAAGACTCTCTTTAGTCAATCCAGAGAGGCATGTGGTGATTCATATCAAGCACTGGGTAACCTTTTTCTTTCCAGGGGATAAAAGGGAGCTTAGAGCAATAGGTAAGTCAAGAAAATTAAAAAACTGCTTCAACACAGATCTGGAAAGATTGGAAAGCAGTTAAGAGAGGAACACAAAATCTCAAGTGCTTAAATTAAAAGGTGCTAATTTAGACTAGGAAGGTGCTATTCTTTCAGCTATCTTTACCATGCCCTCAGCTGGGATATGAGAACTTCTTGTATTCATCTTTTAGCACTAAAAGTTAGAGCTTTAGAAAGTGAGGGTGACTTCTACAATTAATTGTCACTTGAAATGTTTTTAGTACTTTCAAGAAGACATTTATCATTGCAGGACAAGAACTATATATAGTATATAGAACAGCACAAGAAATTACTAGAGAAGCCAAAATCACCACTGCAGTGTTAAACAAGTGAACAAAAGAACAGTACCATGTGGGAGTGTATCATTATCTTTTTCTGAAATGCCTTTATTCTAGTTTGTCTTGAAACCTTATCTTCTAAAAGATTCCTTCCTTCCTTCTTCTAAAAGACTCCTTCAAAAGATGTCCTAAAAAAAAACCCCTCTCGTCAGTGACTTTTCAGCCACATTTATGTCTCTTGAAGATGATCCTTGTACATCAGAGATAAAACCAGCCCATTACTTTTTCAAACCTAAGGAGGTAATATATTTTTTAAATGATACATTTAATGTAACTTATCCGATGCTCATAGTGGACCGTATGTTCATTTTGACAACAAACATTTATGATAATGATTTTCAATTTAATGTAGTTATTCCATAAGATGACTTTCATTGAGCTAATAGAGAGTTAGGGGTAATTTCAGTTTCTATAATTCAATTTGCAATGCAGATTAAGAACTGAGAGTTTGTGTGGCTAATATTTTTCTAATGCTTCTGTTTTTCTACCTTTACTGAAACATATTTCTACTTCCACCATAGATTCATGATGATACTTGATACTATGCACAATTCTGAGGAGTCAAAACTAAGCAGTAGATCTAAAATATACTAATATTTTCAGGCTGATTTTTAAATGTTTTCAGCATTTTCAGTAGTCCTATAGTATTTCTTGGATATCTTCTCATCTTTCTTCAACATTGTTAGAGAAATATTTGTTCACGCTATTCCACAGTATATTGGAGAAACAGTGTAATTGTGCTTCTCTGAAAGACATTGTCCTACTCAGCTTTGAAAAAGCTTCGTTCTGTGCAGGTAAATTCTGTGGCCTTAAATAGACTGAATGCATCATAGAGATATATACATTTCACATGAATTAATTCAGTCTAGCACTAACCTCTAACAGAGACTGCAGGTTGAGGTTATGCAAGTGAGTCGTATCGGTTCTTTTGCTCAAACCTTGCCATTCCCCAGGTGCTGCTGGTCTGTGAGAGCAGCTGCAGACAAAAGCGATGCTGGTTCTTTCCTCCTCCTAAAAATTATAGCTCATAGATTTCTTGATTTAAAAAAATTACCTCATATTTAAGATCCTAATAACTTTTACACAAGAAAGCTAAGTTAAAAGTATGAATTCTATCACAAAGACCTTTGCTGGGTGCAAGTTATGCCCAAACTCATCCCAGATCTCATTTTCGTATGCTGTAGCCAATGCAGTTGCAGATAAAACACCACAAATCTCTAGCCTAAATGATATAAAAAGAGACTTTCTTTTCCTCAGGCACTCCCACCTGAATCCACTCCCTCCCACTGCCCAGGATAAGCAGTCTGATAATGACACGTGTGGTAACCGTGAAAAGAAATTATCAAATCCTGTCTGTAAATTGCCTCCTAAAATTGTTAACTTACTTTGCTTCCAGTAACTGAGTCCCCTGTGTTACACTATTATTGCCCACAGTGAAGGACAACAGAAAAACATGAATAACGATAGTCTGTTGCCATGTCTTGGACATTCTGCACAAAGCATCTGTTCTACTTTCATATAATATAGGCAGAGAAATGAAAAGGTGTGAATAATACATATTAATTGTGATTTGAAGTGGAAAATTAAAATAAGATGGGATTCATTTAACAAGGATGATTCGTCTCATTTGCACTTTTCTTTTAGATCACACAATACTTTGCAATAAAATTATAAAACACAAAGTATTGTGTTAATGGACTGCTTAGACACCTATAGGACAGACAGCTCATCTGTACAATGTTAATCTCCCTTGTTTTGATTGCAGAGTTAGTTATGTTAATATTCAAGCATAAGAACCATTGCAGACATTAGTTTAAAGCTGTTTTAAATAGCTATTTGAAGAGTGCTACAGACACATACAGGAACATCTGAGATGAGATCTGCCTCAGGACATTCAGGTAGCAGAGTCAATGAAGGAGCAGCTGTGGCCTTCTAAGAGAATACTCAGTCTTAATCTGTTGCAGGGAGATCTCAGGGACAGAAAGACCTTTTTCCAGGCAAAAGCATCATCTAGGACTTATTCTGAAGTAAAGATCTAAAAAGGTGAAATGAATCTTACTGTGAAACTACTTCTCTGTGTGTTTATGAATTAAGTCAACGATGGGTCATCACTCACAACTATGTAAAGGTCCTTATCACACTGGCATCTGAGTCCAGGCCAAATGCATCCTACACACGTTCAGGAATAGTGGATCAATAACAAACAGCTAGAGTGAAAAACAAATATGAAGGAACTCTGGCAGCAGACCATGAGATATCTTGGAGTCAAATGGAAATGTACTTTACTTCTAAAATACAGGAAAACAGTCTGTAAACCTGTAGTGGGAAAGAGAATAAAAGTTTAGCTGAGAAGCTGTAAGTACAAACTTTAAACACACGACCACAGCAAGAGGTGCCTTGTATATATGAGCAGATTTTGGACAAATTAAGATAGTTTATAAGTATCTTCATCTCCAGTGAAATGTCATTGGTTTGGCTTGTTACCTGCTTATGGTGCTGTATAAATCATCTGAGATTAAAATCAATAGAGGTACATAAATGAAGATGCACTAGCAATTAAGTGGATGGCTGAATAGGTCTGTCTGGGATGGAGTCCAAAACAGATTGCTTGGAGTTTCAGTTGACTCAGAAATTTAGCTGATTCATCCAAGCAGCTAAGCAAGTTACCTAAAATCAAGCCTAAAGCCATCCTTATTAATTTTCTAAGCATATGTCTATCGGAAACCCTCCCTTGTATTAGCTGGAAGGCATCCGGAAAGCCTGTGTATACTGGACTGAGTCAGGGAAGAAGGAAAAGCAGAGTTTGGGAGGTGGTGGTGTTTCTTGATCCTTTGCGTCACCAGTTATCTCACCCCTCCACAAAGAGAGGACTTAAAAAGTTTTAGCAGCATATGGCGACTGTGCAAAATTCCTGACAGGATACCTAAAAAGAAGAGTGTTCATTTGAAGTATTTCTAAATTACAATAAATAACAACAACAACAAAGGATTTCTCAGCCTGCAAACTTGTATCAAAAAAAAGCAGATAGTTGTGAACAAATTTTCATAAAGATTGTTACTTCCATGCCAATTCTAAACCATTTTTAACAAACTTTCACCAAGAATGTGGCCCAAATTGTAGATGAATGATGTAGATGGTAACACTGTTCGACATAGTGCCAGACATCTCATAGTTGAGAAGGAGGAAGATTAGTAACTAGATCAATATAATTCAAAGGCATTGTAATATGGTTCACAGGCATTAAACAACTTTCTAGGTAGAATTATATGTATTTTTACTCATAGCAAAAACTGTTGGAACAAACAATGTCCACGCACCTTTGAAGGAAAAGAAAATCTGAACATCTCAGTTTCTAGCATTAGATAGCCATGTTTGAAAACTTCCGAAAGCTTAAGCTCTACAAAACAGACACACTATTCAACATTTTTCACCATTTCAAAGTCCTACAGTAAATCTCCATGCTGTTTAGTTAATAAAAGCTGGTTTTCTGGCAACATGATGACCACTGGCCTGTCACTTACATATATGACAATGCTACATATTTCCTTCAAAGCAACCGGTATCCACCTCACTGTACACATTTGAGTTATAAAGCAATTTCCACCAAATAAGTACTTTTTTAAAGGGTCATAAACTAGCACGCCTTTAAGTGTAGTAACTGCACAGACATCTGCCTCAAAATCCAACCCTCTCCTTTATGAAATTTAACATTAGAAGGAGCATCGGTGTATTTCTTCTCAGTAAGCAGGTCTTAAAAGTCAATCATGTTGTCAAAGTCAATCATGTTGTCAAAGCCATTCCCAGGGATTTTTTGTGATGAGAACTGGGCGTCACAAACAATTTTCAGATGGAAATCAGACAGCATAATTTCTAAGGCATCACAAAAGAAATGTATCAGAGAAAAAAAGTGACCAAATAATTCCATGTCCAGGACATACTCAAAAACAAAGCAGAAACTTTTTGCATTCCAGCCTTCTAATTTGTAGCACAACATAGAGAAATTACAGTAGCATTCCTGCATTTAGCAAATGAGAAATGTCAAAACAAGGAAGGCACTAAATCTATATAGGAGCATGACAAATTGATTTTGAAATCATGTTTTCTGCAATCAGATGCTGTTTCCATGATTGATTGTTCCAAGATTTTATACAGATATAAGGTCTTAGGCTGATGTTTTTGAGAGGGGAAAAGCAATTTAGCAATTCCAGAGAGTGCTCGACATAAACTTGCATTAGTTTTTCTTTTTGTCATCATTACCAAAAATATGATACTTCATGGAGCCCAACGGAATTGTTAATAGACCTAAATTTTTATATTCCAGGTTGCTGTATGCTTTTGGTTTCACTTGCAAATTCTTTTCTACTGGTTACCTATTCCATAATAGAGATCTCTGAGAACAACACTTGTTTCTTTACCTGTAATGACTAGCAATTTTTAAACATATTTTTAAACTAACAAAACAAAAAAAGTAAAACTTCTACATTCCATAAAACTAAGTTGCCTTCCATTTGTCCTTCAACTCTTGAATTAAATTCAGACCTTTTATGTAAGGAGAGGAGTCCAGTTAAATATGTAGGACCGTCATGTGAATTTTTCATTAATAAGAACTGTTAAAATACCAATGGAATATTTTTTAGAGTCAGGCTTTCCTGATCTAGCATATAGAAAAATAAAATTCTATAATAAATTTCACAGCATAACAAAATTCAAGATAAAATATTTAGTCACTACACAGGTTTGGCCACAATTAATTTTTTGCAAAATTAGCATACTGCAGCAGGAATGACAGAGTTCATAAAGAGAAAAACAGACTGAGTAATTTCTCTGAAGTTTTTTCATAGCATAAATAATCAAAATTATTATTATGTGTAGAAAATATGGTTAACTTTCACTATGGCCAGAAATTAAACTGAAACACATTCTCCAGGAATCTCTACTTCATCTCAGTGTCCATAGAACAAGAATATTTTTCTAACACTTCGGACTTCACCAGAAGCTAAGACAAAAGGACAAGATTGTAGAGAGGAGTCATATAATGCAGAAAAAGGTAAGAAGGTAGTGATCCCATTTTTTACTTGGATTTAGGACAGTTCTACAGTTTTATTCTTCATAATTAAATGTTGATTTGGTATTAGAAGTGACACAAACAGCAACCAGTTTCTGAGAAGGTGTATAACCCAGGTGACAAGGGGATTCTTGTTCCTGCTCATGGGAGGTGTCATTTTCCACCACTGCTGAACACTTCTGGAGGGGTATCGAGGTGGGGCAGTGGGATGAGCAATTCCAAAAGGTGGATCTCACTAATTTTCCATAAAATCCTCATTTCTAGTAAGAAGGGCTTTATAACTAAAAAGCATGACCAATGCTGATCAATTTATTTCACTTTTACTCATTTCTTCCTTTCCTGAGCTAAAATTTTGATGCAGCAACTTAGAAGTCCCTGCTGAGTAGGTACAATCTTCTTGCTGTTCCAGATGGGAGGAGAAAGTTTCTAGACCAGAAGCTAGAGTACTCCACGTGGATTAAAAAATAACTCTTAGGTGCTTAACTAAGCAACTGTTAGGTTCATAACTAACAATAATGTCAGAAAAGTTAAAAAAGAAACCACCCACTGGGACAGACCACAGTAACCAACAGAGCTACCAGCTCAGCTATGGCAGTAGGCAACATGCTCCAACATGCTCAAGATAAGGTCCACATAGTCTGTTCTTTCTCCTCCTCTTCCTCCTCCACAGCTCAGTGACACCAGTAGCCTAATGCCTTCATGCTGCATGGAGTGACCACAGTTCCCAAGATGAAAAAAAACCTCAGCCAAGCTTCCTGTTACATTTGCTACCTCTACAAATTCCACTTCTTCATAAAGTTCTTATCTTGAACTATCACGGTCTGTTTCCAGATCTCTCATGGCTACATCTTCATAGTTTTGTCACATATGATTTTTTATACCAAATCAAGGTCTGTGATGACAGGGAGCCTCTGACTCACAGGGGGACAAAAGCATTGCTATAGAAGGAATCACTTAAAAATTTAGAATTTATATTATTAAAAAATATAAAATATACACTCAGTATCTAGTAAGATGCACTAAAAAATACATTCAATGACACCTATTTACGCATTTGGTCCTACTGCCTCACGTTTCATATTAGTTTTCAGTAAAATCATCAAAACAATTGAAGATGTTCTGTTTATTAAAGTGCTTAGGTAGCATCTTGCAAGTTTATCTACTGAGTGCCTCCTAGAAAAGCATCTGAGTTCAACTCTCCCTGTCCTCACAAGCAGGAGAGGATTCATAGAGTTTACTGCATCTCAGTGGAGTGGGCCCTTGCAAAACCTTTTTCGCGCTCCTCTGCACCTGAGGAGTGGGGAGGGGAACTTCATCATCCATGGTTGCAAAAATGTGAATTTGTGTTTCCCTCAGGAGGTGAAGTGCTTTGAGACGCAGACAACTTTACCACAGAGCAGTAGTTTTCAACCTGCCATTCTCAGACCCCAAAGAGTCCATGAACTGCTTCAAAGAGATTCAGAGAAGCTCCTTTGAACCAGATGAACTCAGAGATAACATCACCATTACCTTTGTATGACAAGTGAGTGTGAAAGGAGACTGTTCAAGTGTTTATCTTTTGCAGCTTAAGCATTTGCTGGTGATGTAGTCATTCTGCTTGATGTCTTCCTTCCCACTGCTTATAACTTTCTAAATTTTATCATAAACAAAACTGGTGGGCTACTTTTACTGTCAGTCACACCTCTTTTACCACAAGTTATGCACGTGATATGTTCAAGTGGTCCAGACATCCAACCTAATTATCCCAGTCACAGAAGATAGAGAACCACCATACTGATGTAACAAAATATCATTTTAAATATATACATGCTACCTTGAAGATGCAATCTTCAAGCTATACCTATGGATGATTCCTCCACGCTTCTTACCAACAGACTTGGGGTTACTAAACTGAAACTTGGAATCTCTTCATGCTTCGTGTGCTAGAAGTGTTTGTTCATATGCACACAGAGTTGGGATTGAATAGTATTTCCATCACCACACTAATCAGTCACTGTTTACGCTTCCACCACCTCTCACTGCCCAGCATTGTTCAATGTGAAAACCATGTCAAACTATTACTGGTAATCACCTGCACCTTTAGATTTGATGGGCTGTTGCAGGCAAATTGTAGAGCTTAATTCAAATATCATTTAGTCAGGAGACTTGTGTCATTTACAGTGATTACAGTGGCCAATAATAATAAATATGTATTAAAAAGCCAAAGAGGTGAATTTGCCCTGCCTTAAAAGTAATTAAGTTCTATATTGCCCAGTTTTGAAATAGGTAATGGATAATTACACATGGGAATGTTATTTATCCTGACCTGCAATTCAGGAGATTAAGTTTGAGTCTCCTAAGCTTGACTGTGGCAATATATTAGCAAATGCTTTTTATTGTCTTTCCCTAGTTTATGAACGTTTCCACTCTCTGTATCACTTCCTCACACAGCTTTGGTCTAAGCAGTTTCCCACACAGGGAAAGTCTGAGAGCACCCATGGTTAGAGCTGAACAGAGTAGTGGATCGTTAACGGCTCTCCACAGTTATTGCTCTTTCCATATGCTCAATGTAACTTTCTGAGGAATTTAAAGTCTATTTCTTTAATTTCTTGTATGCTAATCAGGCTAGGTTGAAGCCATGAGGCCATCACGGTTCTGAAAGCATATCAACAATTTTGAAAAAGCAATAGAACTGCAGGTCTGAACTTTGTTAAAAGAACTAACGTTACTGCGGAAATCAGAAAACCACATATGCTTCATGGGTCTGAATAAAGCATGTGAGTGAGCAATAAGCATCAGAAGTTATGGATGATGACAGGCTAATAGGTAGCTTTTCAGTATACTTCATTCTTTCACCTGAGGTAAAAATGACTCTCCATGGTGACATATCGCTGAATAATGACAGCATGAAGAGACATACTCATTTCAATTTAACTGCTGAAGAATCAATGAATGCCATATTAGCTGGCTGTTCATACTTAAGTGTCTGGGATGGAAAAGGCAGTCTCAAAACAGAAGAAATAGCCAGCTGAATCAAATTTTTGATTAAAAAAAAACTTGCTGTTGCTTATACTTACATAAGGTAAAAAACATTTTAAAAAGAAAATCCTTGGCATTATCAATTTATTTATCTTGCTCACTTTTCATGCTCCTCCTCAAACCCGAGAAGGAAAGCTTCCATGTCTCTCCAGAAAAGCCTTCCACACTTACCTTCCCCTGATCAGTATAGTTTCACCAACATATTTTTACTCCTAGCCCTCAGCCCTAGCTGAAGCTTACCCACTGCACTTACAGCACATTGTTGCCAATGTCCGAGGTCCACCTGTTATGCAAAACAAGTGGAAAAAAAAAAAGAAAAGGACAAGACGACTCACCAGCTTTCTCATGAAACTGGCAAGACCAAAGGGTTAAATTCTCCTTCATATGTAGTTTCCATTAATGAACTGTAAAGCCTGCAGAGCAGAAGATACGACCTCTAGATCAGAGAGCTCCTGGTTCCTGCAGTGGTTCTTGGGAGTCCAGGTAACTGCGTGTGGAGCTGCAGCTACTCAAGAGGGGTTTCATTTCCGGGGATCAGAAAGGGAAAGTGTATCATTCAGATGTGAGGTCATCTCTTCCTATCTCCTCCCTCCTCTCTCCACTCTGCAAAAATATCCTGGGATGGAGACAATGGGGGACTTCAGAGGGAGAAAGGGCTTGGGGGATGAGGCATTAATCAGTCTGTCTTTGTCACTATTGTCCCACCAAGGGCGAACACAGGGGGCAGTAGTAGGACCATTGGATTCCTGGAAAGTTCTGCCTATCAAACATCCCACCAAGCCCCATTTGCTCAGGTGTGTTCAGTGCTGATAACACAAGAGCAAGCAGCCCTGAAAACAAAAGGAGACCTTCAGACTATTCCTTCAGTCTGTCACAGAATCAGAAGAAAATTAATAAAGCTTAAGAACCACTGATGATCTGTAGGACATGAAGAAAGGAGGCTTCCTTATTATTAAGAGAGTATTTTATCTTTCAGTTGAATAAATATTTCCTGATTTCCACATAATGCTATTGATAGCAAATATGTGCTAGCAAGTCTGTCATTTGGCATGTCATGGTCTCTCTTTTACCCAGGCTTAGCTGAATATAAGTGATATCATTCACACAGAAAAATTTTTCCTGTGTTCTCAGCTCCTGTTGTTTATGTTATCAGGAAACACAAGGTTACAAGGTTTAGCAAGTACAGGTGTATCTAAAGCCTAGTTGCATTCACATCTTAGCACAAAAAATTCCAGCTTACAAGGCTCCTTTATTCCCATGGTACTATTTTTACTGTATGTATAAACATTAATTTAGCTGTCTCCTACTTCAGAGATTGCTTTTAAAAGCTTGGTTCTAGGAATCTACAAAGCTAATAAGGAGGTTTCTTCATTCTTGCTAGTGATCAGAGAAGGAGGAGTTAGATACCGAAGGGAACACATAAGGCAGGTTAAAGAGATAAAGGTCTATCTCCCCCACATGCCCAGTGTATATCAAATCTCAAGGTCAATACGTAGCCAAAAGTCAGCCTACACCAAAGAAAAGCTCTGAGTTGCGAGGCCTTTGTGTTGTTTTGACGATCTTCTCGTGGCTGTCCCGCTCCCAGTGCAGTCTGGTTCCCATCAGCTCTGCAGCCTGCGATACCCTCAAAATGTGTCACCCGTGCCTGGCCTCGAGCACCTGTCCCCACAGAGGGACCAGGGCAGCTCACCTCCTCCAGGAACACACACACACGGCATTAATAAACTGGCCACCTGACGGGACTGATCCTCCGCATAAAAGCTACAGAAATAGCTTTTCTGCAGAGAAGAAAAGTAACAGGAGTTAATTCAGATGCTTGTGCTAAACTTGACTTATTCCTTTCTTTTTTTCTAATCATATCCTTGAGTGACCTAAAAAATTTAGACTTTGTGCTTTCATTTCCAGTGGGTTTTTTCCTACTTAAAAAAATATGTACTTCTGACAAATATTTTATAATGTAAATGGATTTCACCAGTCTGTGTGTCTAAATTGGAGCTGGCTTTTTATTTCAGCTTGTCCACTAATGGTATTACTTCAATCTCCAAGGATTTACCTTGTACTCTTAAGTCTTCCTTTTTCAATATTTTTATTTCCACTGAAAGATAACTCCAGGTCACATGGGTTAAAAAAGGAGGAGAAACTTAAACCTACATATTTAGATGAAAAATTTTTGGACCATAACTTTATTATTTGACATAAAGTACGTGGACTGCTTCAAAAGAGTGTTAATAAAATATTTAAATTTTAATACATTGTTTAGTGTGGTCCTGTCCCATTTTTTATAATGAGTCCCACTCATCAATTTTATATTCCTGACTGTTGCAAAAGCCACATCTACATTAGTATTTTGTGCCTATGCACTTTTATTTAAAACTCATTTGAAAGGTTTTTATCACTGTGAACACTGTGAACAGATAACTGGGTTTTGTCACCAACTTATGAATTTCATTGAAGAGCCACAGTGCATAGGCATCCTAATTCTCATTTTAAGATCATTTCCAAATTTCATGAAGGAGAGTTCAAAACCAGCACTAAATCATAGCCTAAGTGTCCAGGAATCAGAAGACAAGCAAAGAAAGTTCCTCCAGTTAATACCTGAAGCTTTCAAAAGCATTCAAACATGTTTCAAACATACGCTTAGATTTGCAAACTGAGACATAGAGGGCAAAGGGATAGATACACTGCACTGAACCACACAAGAATCATTAGGAGTATAGAAAACGTGGTCTAGAGATTACATGTCCCATTTCTGATAAATGTATTCAAAATGACATGGTGGGGGTCTTCCTAATTAATGCCACTTGACAGTAGGTCACCAGTTTTTTGACAGATCCCAATATCCTCATGAAGAGAAAATGGATGTTACTGAAATACCTACAGAAGACCTCAATGTACAGAAAACAAATACTGCCTGTACTTATTTCAGCAGCAGAAAAACCAAGCAATTTCTTAAGCATGTTGTCATTTACTGAAGGAGGCTAGGAAAGTTTTTAGAAGAATCACTTCAGTTACATGGAAATTCTCAGAAAGCACAGGTGTTCTCTCAAAAAAAATCCTTGCCTATATTTAACCATTATTCATGTTGCATATAATTTATACATAAATATATGCATGTAATGGTTTATATCTGTTTATTTTTACATATTCATATAGCAATTCCTTTTCTTATAAGGATGGAATGAATCCACCTTTTTGATTCATTAGACTCCAAACAGGAGACATTCAGCTGTGTCAGACATGAAAACAATAAGAGACAGTTTATATTTTTGTGGAAAGAATTTCAAAACAGATCTGATGGAAATAATTTTGATTTGCATTTTCAAAATATATCCACACTAGCAAGGATGCATGCTTTGAGAAGAGCTGTGAGAACTGTACTAACAGGGTGCCACTGTAGGGCTCTGACTGCAGGTGAGATGCTCAGCCTTTCACTGAACTGTCATTTAAACCTGACTGTGTCCCAGCTCCACTGACGTTACCAACAGGCGTAAAGTACAGGCAAGCTGCACTAACACATAGCAAGCCTGTCTGGCATCTCTGCTCTTTTTTCTTCCCCAAGGCACACTGGTTAAAAAACTCAAGCGAGTTCAATAAGGAACAAAATTAAAATGGCTGTCTCTTCCCGAAGGGACCTAATCTTGCATCAGGCAGATCCCAGGTGAGCCATCTGCAAAGTGCTCTGGGCACAGCCGGCGGGCTGCTCCGGGCAGCACTCCCTCAGCCCGCCTGCAGGAACTATGCGGTATAATCAAATATTCACTAGGACTGAGATGGGGCATGAGCAAACAGGGCTTGTGGGAAAAGGAAGCCAGGGCCCAGGTCCTATTCCAGTTCTTTTATTTTAGGAGGCAATGCAGAAGAGGAGCTGATACAGGTCACAGAACTATCCTCCAACATTTTCAACTCATTAGTGTGCACGACTCCCACCTCACTGTACTGCTTTTGTGGGATCGCCTGTTTTGATGGGCATTGCATGAAGACACCAAGCATCTAAGCATGGATTCCTCCAGGCCCTAAAGCCTACAGTTTCAATGTTGTTAAGACTTCGCATTTTCAGCATTGTGCATCCAAACAGGAACCCAAATGGCTAACTGAAGGCCCAAAATGTTCCTCAGATTCTAGAAAAAAAAATAAAACTTCATTACTGCCATCTATTTCATAGAATCATAGGATAATAGAATGGTTTGGGTTGGAAGGGAGCTCAAAGATCATCTAGTTGCAACCCACCTGCCATGGGCAGGGACATCCCCCACTAGAGCAGGTTGCCCAAAGCCCCCATCCAACCTGGCCTTGAACACTGCCAGGGAGGGGGCATCCACAGCATCACTGGGCAACCTGTTGCAGTGCCTCGCCACTGNTGGGCTGCAAGCACATATTGCTTGTTGAGCTTCTCATCCACCAACACCCTAAGTCTTTCTCTTCAGGGCTGCTCTCAATTTGCTCTCCACCCAGCCCATAGGTGTGCTTGGGACTGTGCTGACCCATGTGCAGGACCTTGCACTTGGCCTTGTTGAACTTCATGCGGTTTGCATGGGCCCACCTCTCAAGCCTGTCAGTCTCCCTCTAGATGGCACCCCTTTCCTCCAGCATGTCAACCTCACCACACAGCTTGATGTCATCGACAAACTTACTGAGGGTGCACTTGACCCCACTGTCCATGTGGCCAACTAAGACGTTAAACAGCTATTTGTATAGCTCCAAGCACCAATCAAGAATTATGCCCACATTTCCACAAGCCTATGACACAGACACTAACACAGAGACTGTACCAGTCCTGTCATCAACTGCATCAGCAGTACAGTACACAAGATCAAGGGCATCACATCCACCATACTTTCAACTCCCACAACCAAAGAACTGTTTGAATTTTCAAAAGTGCTTTGCTAAAGTAAATTTCCAATATCCAGGTAGGTGACTCAAATTTCACAAGCGCCCAAGGGTCCAGCAGCTCCCAGATAAAGTTGCATCTACATAACATTTCTGAAGGTCTTACAATTATATATGACCTTGTACATATTAAGCCAAATCTTGAAGAATTCTTAAACTGTGTCTCCTGGTATTAAAAGGTATTCTGAAAACAAACAGCCAAGCAAGTTGCTGAAATAGATCTTGTCAAGTGCTGAAAGTTTTAAAGGCCTAGAAATATTATGCAGTCCTGGCCAGTATTACCAACTGTAATGAAGATGGGTGTTCTAAGCAAGCTAAAGTTCAGTTAAGAAGATGGACATGCAGATAAAGGTTGACCAGAGAGGTGGTAGATGCCACATCCCTGAAAACATTCAAGGTCAGATTGGACTGGGCTCTGAGCAACCTGGTCTAGTTGAAGATGTCCCTGCTCATGGCAGAGGGTTGGACTAGATGACCTTTAAAGGTCCAACCCAAACTATTCTGTGATTTTATAGTTCTATGATAAAAAGAATTTCCCTGAGGAGAAGAGGGTAATAGTTTTAGACTGGCTTTTCAGAAGAACAGCTGTCTTGTTATATGTCATTTATATATTAAATGGATACCCTTTTGCATTTTGATTTTTCTTCATTTTTGTGCCTCCTGTGTTGGCATTTTCTGTGTGTTGAAAGAAGAGAAATATTAGGAGAAAAACCAGAAATGGTAGGAAGTGGTGCTTACTATGGCCCTGCACAGTATCTAGCACAAATGGGATCTTAAGCACGTAACAACATCCATGATGTGATTCACCTCCCTCACATTTCATCATAGGCAATCAAAAAGCATTGGAATCAGTATTAGTTAAGTCTTACGTGCCTTTTACCTCAGATTTATCTAAGACAGTTTTAATTAAGAGATCATTCTTTCATATTCATCAGAAAAATTTATTTCCACCTGACACAAACCTTTCTATAAAGTTGCAGGATGTGAGAATAGTCCCTGGTAATTATGATACCAACACAAGAGGTGGCATATATGGATCCCAGGTCTGCCCACTGAGCTCCTCTCAAGACGGACGGCAATCAGCACCTCCCAACATGCTATGTGGAAGGCCTGAGTTCAAATCTCTGCTCTAAATCAGGAAAAGAAATGCTAAGGAGCTGCCTCTCCCATATTCACAGCAAGCAGGCCAGTTTTCAGAAGAGATCCTGTTTGCTTTCATTAATAAAGCCTTAATTCAAAGCAAAACATCTGTTTAAGAATTGGGGGGGGCAGGGGGTGAGGGACAAAACAACTAAACAAAGCAAACAAAAAAAACCCCACAGCTTTACCTTTGCACTTCTCCTTCACTTCTTTCTCCCATTCCAGCAATTCTTGCTGCACGGCTTTCTGCTCCTATTCGACTCCCTGGGGAACCTAAAAGCAGGAACTTAGTAACATTTCTTCTCCTCAAATTTCTTGTTTTCTGTGTTCATTAAAGTCTGTGTTCTATTAAACCTGGCTTTCAACATCCCCAGTCTCGTATTCACACGAGACCTACCTTATTCTCAGCGGAGAGTCTCAGGCACATCAGAGCATAATTCAGCTTGGCCACTACGGCTGTCCAGATTGGGGTTCAACTGCCTAAATGTAGTTGTTTAATGATATTTTTGATGCCCTAGGCTATTCCAACCAGCCACCACCCCTGCATGGCACAAAACTCCCCTAGCCACCCCAGTGCAGATGATGTGGACAACCTAAAGTTGCACCTGCTTTGTTGTTTTGGCTGAGAACGCTAGAGAGGTGTGGAAGTAAATCCCCAAACTGTTCCCATTTATTATGTGACAGTTTGGTCTGCAGAGCAGCTTTGGTGTGTGCAAACATCTGTTTCCTTTAACAGATTGCAAGCCAAAAGCTTACTGTACATTCACTCCAGATGTGCTCCAGTATTTAATAGTGACATACAGATCCAAACCCATGACCAATCCTTCAGACAGTTTCGAGGGACACGACAGGGACACCTAGATCAGGGACCAGACTGATCCTATTCTGAAGTAAAATACTCAAATTACATGTAGGGAAATTTTTAAGTCCTCAGCACCAGATGTTTCAATCTAGTGATCTGCTTCTGTTCTAGCTCACTTAGTTTCTTGACAAGCTACATCCCATCCACTGACAAGTAAATGAATGTATGGGCATTATTCAGTTGCTTTCAGTTTTATTCTATTTCAATTCTGTGCCTTCTGTGCTCTACCTTCACCTTTCAAAATAACACAACAATTAACTTGTTGGTTTTGTTGTTATTTCATTCAAAGACAAATTATCAAATTCATTTATCAATTATCAAAATAAAAATTTTAAAAGATGCAGCCTGGTTACAGGGTTAGACGATGGAAAGAGCATCAGAGCTGCAGGCAAATACACTAGTTTCCTGCTACATGCCAGAAGATAAATGTCATAAACCAACAAAACTGGAAACAAAAACCAGTGTAAATCATTTCGCCTTCTGATGGAAACTACAAGAGTCAATTTTGGTCCCGAGAGAATAAATATTCCTATAACTTCATTTTTTTTAACCTTGCAGCCTTTAAAATCAATCAGACCTTTGAGCTAGAATGCAAGCATCTAAATTTTTTGGCCAATTATCCTAAATTAAGCCTGATTACAATTTAAAATTAAAACTTTGAAAGGTCAGGTAAAGGCACTGAGATATTTCTGTAGTGTATTAGCCCTTAAAGTCCAGAGTCCAATCCATGTTGAGGGACATAAAAAACATGCTTTTATTAATGGATTCCAATCCAACAGAATAATTCAAAAACTTACACTTTTATAGGTGGTAACATGACTCATTTCTTTGATTTAGTATGAAATTATCTATCTTTCAGCTTTTTAATCGATGTCAGAGGTCACCCTTACGGTTTGGCAGCTAAAAGGCAGGCTTAGACATTTGGCAGACTTTCTTTATTTGTCTCTTAGCAGACAGTCCTCTCTGAACAGCATGGAAGTGCAGATTTCCCCTCATACACGTATCAAAAAAGAGAGACGTTCTTTAAAGTATAAGGCTTTTTCATGCTTTTACCTGCAGTTGCATAGTAACTATGCACTTTTTGGATGAGATGTTCTGTTCTACGGAAAAAGCTTGCATTTGGCTACTGAAGACGGGTACACTGAGAGATTATACTTTCTGTCATGATTTATATAGGGAAAGCTGAAATGTATCCGAAAATACAAATGCACTATGTATTTCTCATTGCACACGCAATATTTAGTGTTCTGACAAATCGTAGCAGAACCGCATCCCTCAAACCAACTACTTAGTGTGTGCAGGAGTTCAGCCTTGGGTGTAAGGTGCATCTCTCAGGGCTGGTACACCAGCGAGCTAAATTTGCCTGTAATCCAAGTATGTAACACATCACGTTCTTTTCCCAGTTGAGTCCATCAACAGCCAAATGCAAGGGCACCCGTGCCCTCAATATTTCATTTTAGACTCAGCTCAAGAGTCTACCAGGCAGAATGTAGATGCATGCACCAGACAGTGAAATGCAAAAATGTAAAAAATGACTTTTCAGTATTCCTTAGGAAGCTATCCTGAGCTAGTTGTATTTTACTGTCATAAGTTTCTCCCCTGCTATTCCCTGGAGAATTTCTTTTCTTAATGCCCGTTATAAACTTTCAATCATGTAGTACAACTTTTTCCAAACAAACAAAAAAATCTTCCATCTATACTTATACTAAAGTTTAAAGTTATAAACAAGGTCACCAATACCAGGTATAACTGCTGTCTCTTTAAAAGATGGTAGGAAAAAGAAGGTAATTGCCTTTAGGAAATCAATTATCTGAAAGAAAAGATTCTTCTAACCAAGACATAAATATAGTAAGAAGCATCTCAGAGTCTGACTTAAGTAGACAAGGACGATTCATAAGTCTCATTAAGAGAAACACCACAGAAATAAGCACCAGACAGCCATAAAAGACAAACTGTTAAATTGTCTCTCCCAGTGTAGGGCTCTGTATGCACTTACTGCTATTCATGTTTTATAACTGCTTGAGTTAATGGATAAATCAATTATCTAATTGTCGGCACAGGGACAGATTCTTACAGATTTCATCTGCCTGGATTTGTTTGCTGAAGTGACGCTAACCTCACTTGCACAAGCTGGCAACCTCATCACCACAAAAATTCAAGAAGACAATTCAGAATACAGCAGTTTGGGAGTTTTGGGATACAAACATAGACTTCAGCTGGTATTTCTCCATTTAAGTATTGATTGTTTTCACTTTTGAGGTATGCTGACAATGCCCAGAATCAGGCTGGGGATGTTAATCATCACCAAAACGCCTCCAGGCTCACTGCCACTTTCTTCTCTGAACCTCAGTGACAAATGCTTAAAATCACACTGAATAACATGCGCAACAGGAATAGGCAAAAGATGCCAGTTGGGTTCACAGGGCAGTACATAGTCCACCTCACCAGTTAAGCACCATAACACAGGTGGAAAACAGGCAATAAAACCGAATCTGTACAGCTCGGTACCTCTGACAACCGTCTCTGAAATGATGCTTTCCCCGCAGATGTCAGGGAAACTTACAGAGACCAGCCAAATATGACATTGTTGATCTATTTTCTCCCACTAGCCTCCATGTGGATTAAATCCCAGAAGCACACTGTAAAAAGCAAAACAAACTAGAGGAATGTTTGAAATCCAGCATTCCTGAGAGACCTACCTGCCTACTTGATAACATTGTACCTCTTGTAACAGATCAAGTTTTTAACTGTGCCTGTAAATATTTCAATGTCTTGGATATGGTTTTAGTTCTGTAACAACACATGAGGATTTCTTGAAATGGCTACCAGCATCTGTGCTAACTTGTGGTATTGTCAGCCTAATAATAAGTTGAATTCAGAAGGTCTCAGTTCTGTTTCCAGAAAGGATTTTTTTTGTGATTTAAGGTTTTATACAGTTAGCTGATGAGCTAATGACTTGGAACCATCCCTTTTACAATAGAGGAGAAAAAATGAAGGCAAACCTAGCAGTGAGTACAGATTAAGTTTGCACAACCTGCTGACCCACAAGGCCACGCAGGTGAGTAGCTGATGTCCCATTTGTCCTCAGTTGAGTCCAAAGCCAGAGCAGGAATGTCTCCCCTTCCACTCCATTTCCAGAAGCCAAACTCCAAAATGAGAGCTGGACACTCATGTCTCTCAGCAGAAGCTAGAGACCAACAGCAGGGATGCTGTGCACTTCTGCTGTGCTGTTTCTGGGCGATGGCTTCGAGCACCCCTTTACAGCTCAGACAGGCACTTGGCAAGGGAGGGAGGAGGCAGAAGGAAGACCCTGCCTGAGGTTCTGCCTGATAAATAGCCACTATGAGCTGGACATCCCTCACCTCCTCTCCCAAACCACCCATCACAGACATTTACAGGCCTAGGAAAGTCACCCCTGGCCCTGAGGCTTGTTGGAGATTTCAAGATGCTCTGTTCAAAAATTTTAGTTTCAACAAAAAGCAAGTTCAAATACAAATCCAGACTCTAATATATGTTTTATAGAAAATGTTAGTACAGGCATGCTTTTAAAACCTAACTAGCCCTTTAAAAGACTTGGATCGAAAAATAAAAGCTCCTAAAACATTCTGTTTGAAAGCAAGCATAACAAGGAGAATAAGTTTTCTGCCAAACCAAGATCTTGTAGCCTTCTCTTTCTTTCATCTACTCATTATTTTGCTTGTTGTTCTATTAGACATATCATAGTCACACAGATGTGGCACTAATCACAGGGTAGGTGTTGCCAGCTGCCTGGGAGGACAAAGCTACCCTCACATTATCCCATCAGGCACCCAACAGTGACTTAGGAGATACAGCCATTTAGCTGACCCCTTTGTAAAGAAACAGGTGCCATCTGAGCATGCTGGGAAATCCTTTCTAGTATAGTCAGCTCCCCCTCCATGGTTCATGGTTTAAAGTTAAAAAAAATAGCAACAACTATCATTTTGCACACTGAGGTTAGGCACAAAATGCTGAGGTTTTCAGTGGGAGTCTTGCTTGCTGAAGATAATTATGGCTTAGCATGTTACCCTAGTAAAAAATATTTCTGTATTGAAAACTAAAAATGTTTGGGGGGCATCAGTTGTACTTTATGTTTCAGACTTGATTGTAGCGTAAGATCTACACTCAAAGCTACTTTTGCCCCAAAGCTTGGATACAGATAAAGAAGCATCAAAATCCTTCTTTTAAAAACGTTCCAAATTTTGGAGAAAGCCTGAGGGGTAAACCTTTGACCAACCAAAAAACCGAATGACTTTGGTAGGCTTTTGAAAACTTCAGACTGAGATTCAAGTATGCTGTATAGTCAGAATTATTCCAGTGTTCCAGTATTTTGTTGTTATTGCTGTTGCTGCTGCTATTTTGGCTTGAAGAACTCATCTGGCTGCTCTTGTACCTGCTTTTGCTCTTACAGAATATTAGCGGCACCAAGTTATTTTGATATCCAATGCATGAATATTTGCACTACATCCACCTAGTAGGGTGATAAGCACAGTAAAGATATCTAAGTACTGACATATATGATTTTTTTTCCACAGGAAAGCACACATGAGATAAGGACATGAATCAAGGCAGTGGAAGGAGAACTAGGACACAAAGCAGGAGGCAAATACACTGAGGATGCCGCAAAGTTCTTCTGGTCCCACGTACAAAAAAGTTGTTAGCCACACCATACAGCATGCCCAGTGCCCATCCTAGAGCTGTAAGACCCGAAAGGGATCCCAGGGAACTTGTCCTGCCTCCGCCTCTCATCCTTGTCAAACCATGAGGATGATGGAGAACAACAAATGACACCAAAGCCAGGCACAAGAAACCTGTCTCCTAACCTTCATGTCACACCAGGCAACAAATACCACCTGCACCCTCACCCTTGGTGTAGATGCTGAACATGTTGCCATGCTGAAGGGGATGCAGCCAGCTTTGGCTGGGTACTACAGCTCCACAGCAGCTCACCAGCCCCACTGTCTGCTCCCCACATTTGGGTCAGAAAACAGATCTCCTTCTTCCTCCACCCTTGACACCCCACATTCCTCCTTTCGCCACCCACCATTTCCAGCCCAAGCTGGAGCTAAGCACTTCTGCACCAGCTGCACATGGCAGAAGGTCCCAGGAAGACCATAAATCTCCCCACCACCCGAATTAGCACAGCCCATAGCTCCTTGTCTCCCTCCCTCCCTCCCTTCCTTCCTCTCTCCTCTCTTGTCTCTGCTGATGAGCTCAGCGTGGAGATGGACATGGCCAGAAGCAATGCAAGACACAAGCAGGGAAGAGCAGCCACCAGGTGGTCACCCAGTGCCCAAGCTGGAGGGTTGTGGAGATGTCAGTGCAGCAGTGCTTCTCCATGCGCCAAGGCCAAAAATACAGGTGATCTTTTAGCAGACTGCATGATGAGAAACTTTGCAGCCAGGGATCTTCGCCATTTTCAGGATTATGTGGAAGCTGAGAAGGAATCAGAAAGAGTACCTAAAAGTTGCGTTTAGGAGCCAAAAGTGACATAAACATGCATGCAGTCCTGTGGTAGAGTTACCACAGTCATAACTTCTGTTATACTAGAAATACGACCAAATGAGGATCCCACTTCATTCAAATGAGCCTGTGTGTGATGGTGAGTGCTGCATCACTTAGAAAGAGTTGCAGCTTCAAATTCTAGCTCAGGACCTCTACTCGTGGTTTCTTGTGTCTCGGTTGCTGACTCCACACGCCCTGTAATGCCAGTGACAGTGCATGCATGAACAGTTGTCCCAAAGGTATGCAAGAAATTCAAAGAATGAAGTCTAAACTTTCTCCTTGTCCTGTGATTCTCATTTCATGTGCTCAGCTACACCACCAGCTTTCTTTACACCCTTAAATATTAACACAGTTATTCTGTTGATGTGGAATTCCTCATTATCATATAAATAAATGATTAATTGTCACTGTACTGAGCAAGTGCAACTTTTATAACTATATGAATCAGCACTGTGCCAAACCCTTCAAGAACAGTAAGAGTGTTCAAGTATTTATTGCACTTTATTGCTTCCTGGATCATTTAAAAGGAATCACTGACAAACAGCCATTTACGCAGGCTTGAAAGTTTGCTTCGGATGTACTGAGCAGTTCTGTATTTCAAAATGCAGACATACCTTCTTTCCCAGCAATTTAACGCTAGGTCTTTGGCAGAAAACTCTACGGCTTGTCCAGCAAATGCTACTATTTGCAATGGCACCTCTTGTGTGTTACCAGAAGATAACTTTAATGAAACTTTGAGCGTAATTTTAAGTACTGTTCTAACAGTCATGCTGGCTTTGGTGATGTTCTCCATGGGTTGCAATGTGGAACTTGGGAAATTCTGGGGCCATGTAAAAAGACCCTGGGGTATTTTTGTGGGTTTCCTTTGCCAGTTTGGAATTATGCCTCTCACAGCCTTCTTGCTGTCCCTGATCTTTAACGTGCTTCCTATCCAAGCTGTTGTGGTGCTGATCATGGGATGCTGTCCAGGGGGCACAGCCTCCAACATCATCGCCTACTGGGTGGATGGAGACATGGACCTAAGGTAAGAGCAGTCATTCTCTAAATAGTTCATGCGGCTTTTTACAGTGCAAACTTTATATTGAAAAGGACTGTATGATCCTTTTTCTTAGTTCCCTGGCTCATGCATGGTGGAGCTTCCTTCTTGTAAAGATGTTTAGTTACTGTAATAGCAGTATATATATGCAGAATAGCAAATATCATTGGTTCATTGAGAATTCACAGGGAAGATAGCACAACAGAATTTTGTAAATTAGAAAAAGTCTTTATTGTAAATCTTCAGATGCAGCTGAAAATACCATTGATGAAGACCTCCAAAATACTGAGGATTATGAAATCTTTGTCCAAGATAGAACTACTTTTGTGGGTTTGTTTCTTGCAAGATCTTGGGCAGTAAAAAAAAAAAAAAAAAAAAAAAGGATTTTAGGACCTGAATCCTGTGTACAAAATAGTGGCTCTGCATATTTCTTGAAGTAATGTTTCTTGAAAAAGACCACCTGTGGAAAAATATTTTCCCTCCTTTTGTGTTCTATACAATGAACAGACAGGCATAGATTTTCTCTTTGGGAACTAATACAAATGAAAATCACTTGTGGTAACTCTATCTGCTCCTGGCACCTTCTGCTAAGTCTTCAAACTGAAGGAAAGTTTTACAGGCTGAAGCCACTAAGTCAGCCCTGCATATAGGGTGCAATGAAAAAACTCCTTTGTGGCCAAGTGTGATGGTCTCGGTGACAGGGTGCTCTGAACTCAGAAACAGATATGTAAGGCACCTGGCATGGTCTAGGACATCAAACACGCAGGAGAAGTGAACCCTACTCTTGATGCAAATTCCATGGTGGGTTCATTAACTCTAATAGCCTTTAAAAACGAGCTATCTTTTTCTTTTTATATCCTGATTACTTTAAAATAAACAGGATCATTTCTCTGTTTCCCATAGAGTAGCATAAATTGAAGCGTTCATCCAATTTATCATACACGAGTCTGAACTAGAAATGGAAAAAATAATAGAAGTAAGAAAGATGTGGAGCTAGGGCGACTAGACTAAGAATGTTAATATTTGTAGCTTTAATAAGACATTTTTTCCATCCTTTGAAAATACTGAATTTTTCTGTCACATAGAGATGTTAATGTATTACCTGCTTTCAAATTATGTATGAAGTCAGCTCTGCTAATCACTAACTTCCTCACTGTGGAGGAAAGACCTATGATATTAGAAACTGTAAGACACTTTATTTCAATAAATACAGGTCTAAGAAACCACAGATGGAAAGATATCCAGCACAAGTCTGAAACTCTGTCCTAATCTTTTCCTGGAAGAATACACTGATCTAAACTATGCTTTCTCAGCTCCTTATGTTGAGTCGCGCCACTGAAATCAGTGGTAAAAATCCGAATAGATGATGCTATAAATATGAGTAGAGTTTATATCCCATGACATTAGCAGAGGGTGAAGTAAATTGAAAATACCTATTAGAGGTTATTCTTCAAGTAAAGACCTTTACCTTAAGAAGTCAAAGGCTTTTGGTCAGAAACTTTGCGACAATAATGCAGGGACCAGAGGATACGGAAGGTGAAGCAGAGATGACAATGCGAGCATCTTCAAATCTTGATAGAAGAATAACAGTATAAGTAGCTTGACTGGTTTCTGGAACCAGAACAGTATTATAGAAAGATTGCCAGTAATATCAGACAAAGTTTTGGTTTTAACTGATAATATTTTATGTTGATACATAACAACACATCACCATTGTCTACAGTCCTGCTTTAAAATGTTCCAGCGCAAATAGACTACAAGTTAGAGCACAAATTAATTTTCTACTGCTCATATAACCTCAGGGAGGTGAAGTATGAGGTTTTATACCTTTCTTAGTAACTCAGACCCGGATGATATCCTCTATAGCTTCCCATAGGGACATCTGGTTTTGACATCTCTTGATATTTTGCAAGAACAACTGTTTCTGAAACACCATCTCCTCTCCTCCAGAGCTCCCCCAGGAGCTTCTGTGAGCAC
Organism: Aramus guarauna; assembly: GCA_013400195.1. Lineage (NCBI taxonomy): Eukaryota > Metazoa > Chordata > Aves > Gruiformes > Aramidae > Aramus > Aramus guarauna. Next base: position 96,622 of record VXBL01002080.1, on the reverse strand, counting down.
AAAGACTGGGGTTAGAGAATGTGCAGACTTTGAAGCAGGATGTAGATATGGGGACAGTAAGAAGATGTAGGAAATATGGAGGTAGAAAAAATAAGCTCTTTTATCCGCTTGGGGCTTCACCTGACCTTCATTGTAGGCCAAGGCTCTTTTTTTCTCCGTGTGTAGGAACTCTCTTGCCAGAGGCTCCGACAAAGTTCTATTTGATGACTCTGAAGTAGAGAGTGATAGGGACTAAAATTAATGCAGATATTTCCTGTTTTAATTGTCCTAGATTTCTCTGGATCCACCCAGTTTGTGGAATGGAATCAGCAGTTCCTTTTCTCAGGGCAAGCAATAGAAAAGAGAAATCAGAAGTGAGGCTCACAAGGAAGGTTCCAAAGTCCCTTAACTAGAATGCTCTCTCATTATTTTTATGTCATAGGAGTGTGATTTGTAGGCATAATTTTATCTATTCTACTCAGATTCTGGGAATTTCCTCCTTATTGTAGCTGCATTGCCCTTTCCTCCTTCTTCATTCCTGTAGCAGAAAGTATTTTTTAGTACAAGGTGTAACAAGCCTGATGGTTTCGAGACTTTATATTTTAAAATATAAATGTCTTTGCATAACCCAAGGAAGCAACAATACTTATGCTCAGTAATTCTCAGCACCTACTCTTTGGCCTAGAGCAAAACAAGCCAGAAAAGGGAATTTTATGACATTTTATTACAGAAAAGGGAATTTTATTACATCACACATCCTAGATCATGAAATATTTTTGGTTTATGCTGTTGACTTTGAAGTGAAATTTTAACACTCTAGAACTGCTGGTATAATGGAAAGCTCCGTTTGATGCCCATCTGACCCTGTCCAGCTAGCCACCCTCTCAGAAGCCAGCCGGACAGACAGCATGCAGACAGACTTGCCAATAGACCTTCCTGATGGCAACCTGTCTGAATGCCCCATTTGCACTCAAGTTTATTGTTTTGTGGCTGCAGAACTCATTGACATTTTATGTTCCTTTCTTTTCAGCAGAAGCCATTCCTTCCATTTAACTTTTCTCTAACCTCATATACAGGATAAATTGACTGTAACCAGCAGCATTTCTTCCCCTACCTTTCATAAGCTGTTAAGTTGTAATAAGAAAATCATAGAATCATAGAATCACAGAATGATTTGGGTTGGAAGAGACCTCAAAGATCATCGAGTTCCAGCCCCCCTGCCACGGGCAGGGACACCCTCCACTAGACCAGGCAAGAAATGACCAGGTGAGAAAGGCTATAGGTTAGCACGAGATGAACTGTCACACTAACCAATTTCTTTGCAGCATCAGCATGACAACTTGCTCCACACTGCTTGCAATGGGAATGATGCCACTTTGTCTCTTTATTTACACCAAGATGTGGACTGATTCTGATGCAATTGTACTGCCCTACAACAGCATTGGTGAGTCTAGTGAACTAGCACTTTCCCTTCTGACTCTCTCCTTTATTCTTCCTCTAGTAACAATGACCTTTATATCATCATCCTGCAGTCAAGAAATGACCCCAGATTTTTAAAAATATTCATCCTCCTACTTTCCAATAACTTCCATGGGAATTAGGTACCTAGATCACTTCACATCATCCACAGCTCTGCAGAACAAAAACTTGAAGTCATTATAAATATGGTACAGATATTTATCATGAAATTGTGCATGTTTTTCTTTCCAAATGGTTTGGAGACCTGCACGATACTGAGATAAGAATATAGAATAATTTGTACAGGAATAGCTGCTTCCCCTGGATGAAAGTGTTTGTAACAGCTTTAAGGCACAATCCTGCAAAGTGCTAAGTGCTGAGGCCATAATCTGGCAAAGTACTTAAGCACATGTGGATAATTAAGTGAGTGATTAAAACTGCTGAGTCTCTTTGAAAAGCTGCAATCTACACTGCCAGGAGTGGCTTCATTTGACTTCCTGTCAAAAATCTCATCCAGCTACAAAGAGAAAATAGTCAAAGTATTTAGAAATACATGCTCCAATGCTTTGCAGAGCTGTGGCCCTAGTGCTTATCAAGTGCAGTTCCATGTTATGCTAATCTTAAAAGCCAGCAGAGTCACTTTCATATTCTTCAATTTCATTTCCCATTGTCCCAAGGAAAAAAAACAACACATACATTGCTTATGCTTTCAAAATAAATACTGGAGGGGGGGGAGGCCAAAACAAAAGAAGCTCTAAACCGGTTGTTGATATGGTACAGTAGCAAAACACCTGCAGACAAAATGAACATTTAATATAGCTACTCACATCACAGGATAGTGATGATTAGCACACTCAAATTTCTGCCTGCCTTTCTGATGCAGGTGAGTGATCATGTAGCTCAGCAGAATGGCAATTACTTCAACAGGCTGCCAAAGATAACAGACTCTATAGAAAAGCAAATGGGCAGGTGTGGGTAGAGCCTGCCTGCCTGCTCTGGGGCGTGCATACCAGAAACACCCTCCAAAGGCTTGCTCCGTACCCACAGCCGCTCTACACCATGTCTGTCCTCCTGACGTCAACTTCTGCATGATACGTGGGCTTAACTTCTCTTCTTTCTTCTTTTTTACAGGAATTTCACTGGTAGCTCTTGTAATTCCTGTTTCGTTTGGAATGTACGTTAACCATAAATGGCCTAGTAAAGCAAAAATCATACTTAAGGTAGGATATGTAAGGCTGAAGCATTAGTAATTATGGACAAATTATTGAATCAGTGACACCACTGAAGCAGTACATTGCTATTCTTAGTATTACTGTCTGACTTCATAAGAGCTGGACGTTTTCAGCAGAAAACAAGTGAGACGCTGTGGAAATATATTGCTTTCCCCCTGCACAAACATGCATGAGTTGCATACGTTATTAGAAACCGTCATTATTTAAAGAGCCTACTTTTGTCTTTCACTACAACTATGTTAGTAATTGAGTTCAGTTTATAATGTAAAATGCAATTGCAAGGAAAATCATTCAGGTCAGCTGGAAGGAGTTTTTCTCTGCAAAATAATTAAAAATGAAAACATTCTGAATAAAAAAAAAAACCTTTCTATTTTTAAACCGGTTCACAAATTTCTGGGGACAATTTTGAGTGTGAAGCCAATTTTTATTAAAAATTGTTTTGAAAATGTTCCAACTATTAAAAAAAATCTATCAAAACTATTCATAAAATTCAACTATCTTTGCAAGACACTTTCAGATGCATCAAAAATATGTGGTTTTGGAAAAAAACTATTCTCACAAAAAAAAAAATAGCAACTCAGCTGCATTTAGTGTTAACAGCAATTCTGAACATTAGGTTTAGTTTTAAAGTGATTGTCAGGTGTGCTGAGTACCTTTGGCCTTTGTTAACCATTCTTAGTTAACACATACATTTTCTAGATTTTCTCAAAGAAAACTAATCTGGCAACTTGTTATTTGACCTATACTTTTTATCATTTCTCTGCTATCAACTCAGGAAGCATAGAGCACAAATAAGGTCCTTTTAAGTCAATTCATTTTCTTGAACTGTTAGTTTATTTTGTTGTATTTTTAAATGCACTTGCAGCTTACTTATGAACCTGGATGCTGTTGAGTACTGGTTTCAAAACTGTACTATTCTTGTTAAATCAGTTAAGGGAAAAGCACGGACTTGAACTCACATGAAAAGATCTCTCAGAAAAAACACCATTTCATCCTTTTTCTTACCAAGTGGGTGAGCAACCCCAGTAGCGTCCATTGACAGTTTGCTTTATGTAGGACAATGAAGCATCAAGTGAAGGCTGAGCAGTAGCTTTCAGATTAAGGTCCATATAGTGAGAAATGGAGATAAGAGCACAAAGACAGTGTGCCAGGTGAAATAGAAGAGCTTGTCATGGCCAGACCATGTTTCTTCTTCCTAGGCACATGTGGTTAATAGCTCAGTCAAACAAAAGTGCTTGTTCACTCAATGCTCTTGAAAAGGCTTCAGCCAAAGACTGATGAAGCCAGTTCAACGGGAATATACCTGTTAGCTGAGAAACAGTTTCTCCTAAGTTTAGTCCCAGAAGTCTGCCATGAGATCCCTGGCAACATATGCCGTAAGGGCAGACATTTCACTTGGGTATTGAGAAGAGGCTGAGTTATCACTTTTTTTTTTTTTTTTGCAAACAGCAGTGAAGATCTCAGTACATTCAACCACAGGAAATGAGATCAACTCAGTGACTACATCTGTGTAGAAATGCTATACAAACTCACAGCCAGTTTTCAAACACAAATTTTCAGCCACATTAAAGATTTGCTCCTCCGCTTGGCAAATAATTTCCTATTACTAACAATCTAATGTCTAGTTCACACATGCCATACTAAGCCCCAGAGCGTGACTGCCCAAGAGGTGGGGAGGAAAAGTGCATTATATTAGCTATTAGGTTGTCAGTTTCCCAACAACTCTGGAGAAATTTTCTAATGTGTGCACCAATCCTCGCACGTGTCACACCTGTGAAATTATTTTTAATCTCCAGTTCTGAGTACAATTATAGCCAAGGCTTCAAGAGACTAGCTTTACAGGTATCTGCTATTGATACCTATTATAGCTGTGCCTTGATCTATATCTGTAGTCACACATTGAAGTACATCGTACATCTCTGGTTTGGGAAAAATGGCAGCTATCTAATCTGCCTGCTGTGAATTACATTGCCGTAAACTTTAGGGTTTATGTTTAATAAGATGTTTCAGTGACTCAGAGACATTCGCAGGCATGTCTGACACTGTGTTTGATGCCATTAAATTTCATTGGGGTGTCTTACTCACCCAGTCCTTCCTCTTTCTCCTCACAGATTGGCTCCATTATGGGAGCGGTCCTCATTGTGCTCATTGCTGTGGTTGGGGGAATACTCTACAAAGGCTCCTGGATTATCTCACCCAAATTATGGATCATTGGCACCTTATTTCCAGCAGCTGGCTATTCTCTGGGATTCTTTCTGGCCCGTGTAGCTGGTCTGTCTTGGCACAGGTATGGAGTTCTCTGTGACAAAGACCTGTAGCCTTTTTTCAGCTATGAAAAAAAGGTTTTATTTAATGATTAATCAATGCTGAGAATGCTCCCTAAATGTTAGTTACAGAGTCACTCATTCCCCAACCTTGTTTCTGGGATACTATGTGTAAATAAAACTTTTCTTTTGCACATTTTTATTTACAGATTCTGACTATACTATTTCCTCCAGTCTTTCCTACCTCTTTCCCTTGTGTGGCCATGTCCTACACTTCAAATAAGTGAAACTGACCTGGCTTGTAAGTGGGGTGGGACTGCAGTAAAATTTCTCATGAAGATGCAGCAGACTTCAATTTAAAACATCATCACAAAAGAGGGAGATAGTGGGTGCCACATATGTGGCTTGAAGGTGGATCACAGTCCTTTACAATTGCTGAACTGCCATAATTTGTGTGTGTTCTGGTGGTAACAGCACATGACTTGTGGAGTGTTTTGTTGACTAAGTTAAAGGATACCATTTTCTTAGTTTTCCACTCCTGTGTATTTCTTGCTTATCCAGATTACTAAAAAGCATAAGAACCCACAGGCTGCTATTTCACAATTGGCTTTGTATCATTCCCTTTAGATGTCGTACAGTGTCTCTGGAAACAGGCATGCAAAACACTCAGCTATGTTCAACTATAGTACAGCTCTCATTCAGTCCTGAACAACTTGAACTGATGTTTACTTTCCCACTCATCTACAGCATTTTCCAGCTGTTGTTTGCACTACTAATTTTAGGAGGTAAAGTATATATATATTTTAGTATAACATTACAATTATCATTATTATTATCAGTCTCATTTTTCATGGAGATAAGAAGGGATAAAAATAATCAAATGGAAAATAGTTAAGTAAATAATTACTCAAATGATTACTGAGCGTTGCCACTGTGCTGTGCCCTGTACATAACCAGGAATACACAAGGCTCAGTTCAAGATTTGGAAGATCCCTTTTTTCAGCACAAAGGAGGGCATCTCCACCACCTACGACTGGGCACATGAGAATATATTGAGCACAGGATTTTTATTACCCCTGGCCAAGAAAGGATAAATGCATCTTCCTCCACCGCTCCAGGATGCCTGGGCGTACGGCTGCCCAGCAAGACCGTCCCTGCAAGCACGCACAAACTGCCCTTCCCACCAGCTGTTGAGATAACAGGCACTGGCTTCATGGCCAGTGTGAGAAAATATCTTCCATTAGAGTTAAAGGTCCTTTTCTCCTCCCACATACACCTCTCCTGAGTGGCACCGCTGCTTCTACAACTAACCTTCCAAGGTTGGGACCTTGTCCCTGTTGCTCACACCTAAAACCAGCTGTGACTATTGAGCTCCAAGTCCCAAACCAGCTGTCTTACCCAACACTGGGCACAGCCCCGACTCTAACCTCTCTGTCAGGCAACAGCGTGGGGACAGACAAACAACTTTGTCCCAGCTCCTGCTAAACAGGACTCACGCAAAGGTAAGGGTGAGTCCCACAGACTCAGCCAAGAGCCCAAAAGTTTCCCAATGGAGAGAGGCAATATTTTTAAAAGTCACTGCACACAAGAACATAAAGCAGTCCAACAGAAAATGTAGAATTTAAAATATTTTCCTTATTATTTTCTAAATGTGCTTTTCTGGTGATGAGTACTGTTGACATAAAATAACTAAACATAGCTTTAAAGAAACTGTCTGGAGGTGTTGGGATGTTTTAGCAGTATAAGGAAGGAAAATGTTACATGGCTACATGTTACTACAGTGTCTTTATCAGGAAATTGTTATAATTTCTTTATTTATACCAATTATACAAATTCCCAGGCTACCGTGTTTACAGAAGATATCGGGTGAAAACAAAGACAGATGTCGAGAAAACAGAGGAAAAAGAGGATTCAAAATCAACGTCATCACATGCTAAAACAAATGGAGGATTTGTATCAAATGAGACCAAATAGACAATTACTTCTGTCCCTACCAGCTGAAAAGATATAAGATATAAGGTGTACTTAAAACTTTTTCTTTTTCATATGCCATTGCTTTATGGAAATATTTAACAAAAGGAGAAGTTCTGCTGATATTGTACAGTAAGACTTTAAAATTATTAACTTCTGAAAGATTTCTGCTTTGATTTTGAATGGTTTCTGCCACAATTGTAGAATCTGGTTTTGAAGCTAATTTCCTAAAAATATTGAATGTTTTATTACGGCTTATTTAAAAAAGAAAGAAAAAGGCAGAATAAAGGTGGGCTATTGGTAAAAAAACCAAGCAGACATTTGTATTACCAACTCCAGCCCATGATCCTGCAAATCCTTCTGCAAGTCTCAGCCCCTACACCAAACAAAGAGAAATCTTGTAAAAGTGCCTGAGTTGATGTGGAAGATCTGATAAGGCTGGAGAACTTTCACTGAACATGAATCAACCATGAAATTGGAACAAGCTAATAATGAAATAAAGTTTCATTTAGGTCAGTCTGGGCACACTAAAGTCATTGCCCTGTACTAATTGCTTGAAGCATTAATTTATTCTGAAGCTATAATTTTAACAAGTGCAAGGTACTTTATGACTATTTTTTTTTCCCAAATAATAGAAAATAACAGCTCTGAATCTTCAGTCTGGGTCTTTTAGGTGCTGGAAACATGAGCGGAGAGACAAAGATGAGGGCGTAAGCCTAGAGCAATTTTAGTGTGACAGCTGCATACAAAGGAACAGGCAGAGATTTTGGAAGTGTAAGAAATTATCAACTTCTGCACTGAAAGGGAAGCATTCAAAAGTGAAACAAAATTGTCCCTGATTCATCCAGGACTGCTTTCACTATGTTTACATGAGACAATAGTTATATTGTTATTTTATGAACTCAATAAATTTGAACTTACCAGGTGTCTGTGACACATAAACACTGATGTAGTTGATAACTTTAAGATTTTAATTATATGAACAACAGAGAGAAATAATTGGATGCAAATTGGATGTCTCTGAAAATTCAAGAGTACATATGGAAATCTGTCCTAAGCGTGTGGAGAAAAAGAATATAATTCTAAGAGAAATAGTGCTGTAAATTTTTTGCAGCTGTAATTTTTTATGGATACATTCAGTAACATTAGTCCTGTAGCTCTTATGTAAAGAAAACATCCAGAGAACTTCAGATGAAATGAGTGAGAGGTTGCCTGACCAAAAAAATTCAAGAATGAGCCAACTATAAACATGTGGAAACTATACACCTATTTGTCATATTCAAGTGGACCTTCCGAGGTGTTGTGAGTTAATGTGGCAGGTTTTTTACAAGCACAACGGAAATTGCGGATTTTAAGTTCCTGGTGTGTAGCTTTCCACTGCTGCAGAAATGTGCCCAGTATTAAACAAAGAATAAATTATTTCTATCTACCATAGGTAGGGAAAAGAGTCTCAAAATGTTCCTGAGTTTTGGGAGGCTTGAAGCTGCTTTGTTTTTGGGGAGAGTTCAGAGTGGTCATAACCTCCAAGGAGGCATTTAACACTTAACCAGAGCTAGCACATAACGAGGCATGCTATGTTTTATAGAACAAAGATTAAACAGAAAAATGTAGTGAAGTCTGTTATGGAGGAATCATAAACGTGAAACAGCACATTCATTGAGAAAAGTATAAGCTGTTATTTGTAACATCTGTAGTAAAAAGGCTATTGTCTTTATCCAGCGACCATCAAAAAATGGGCAGCAGAAGTTAGCATCACGTCTTTCTTACACACCAAGCTGCTACTCTTTCCTCATGATAAACTTCAATGCTTCCATGCACATTTTAAGGAGATTTTGAAAATGTTTTAAAGAATAAGTTTGTCTTGCTTACACTATGTGTGTGTATATTTAAAGCAACTGTATAAACACTGAACTGAATAAAGTCAGAAACTATTTCTAATTTTGCCCACTGGAGTAATTTAGGGTGGAAAGACTTGAGAGTGAAACCTAACATGCAGACAAAGTTTATGGCTTTGAGATGTAACAAAGCCACCTCAGATTATGTGTAAAATGAATATGTTTAATAATCATAAAATCATAGAATATTTTGGGTTGGAAGGGACCTTTAAAGGTCATCTAGTTCAACTCCCTTGCAATGAGCAGAGACATCTTCAACTAGATCAGGTTGCTCAAAGCCCTGTCCAACCTGACCTTGAATGTTTCCAGGGATGAGGCATCTACCATCTCTCTGGGCAACCTGATGAAGATTAAATGAACATGGGATGCCAGATGCCATACTGGACATACGTGCACTTAGGGCTCCAGATGAAGAATGGAGGCCACAGTTTCTGTAGCCATCACAATTACATCTAGCAAGGGTCATATGTCCCAAGCTCAGAGGTCTCAACCAACACATGGCTCTAGAACATACCAAACATAAAACAAAACCCCAGGGCTTGTTAATATTGCCAGACGCAGGTTTATGTTGATGTGACAGCTGCTAAATCTCCAGCTGTAGAAGTCTGGGAGGCACCAATGTCTGTCCATCACCGGTGAAGCTGGGGTGGGCTACCTCACAGCAGCATAAGGGATTTTTGGGGAATCTGTGTCTTCTCCCCAACAGTCTCCAGAAATACGTTATGTGCCTTTGGCTGTCAATGATATAAATGCTGAGATATATAAATGCTTTAGTCTGGAGAAGAGGAGGCTGAGGGGAGACCTTATCGCCCTCTACAACTACCTGAAAGGAGGTTGTAGTGAGGTGGGGGTCGGCCTCTTCTCCCTGGTAACAAGCGATAGGACCAGGGGGAATGGTCTAAAGTTGCGCCAGGGCAGGTTTAGGTTAGACATTAGGAAAAATTTCTTCACAGAAAGGGTTGTCAGGCTCTGGAATGGGCTGCCCAGGGAGGTGGTTGAGTCCCCGTCCCTGGAGGTATTTAAAAGAAGGATAGATGAGGTACTTGAGGACATGGTTTAGTGGTGGGATGGCAAGGTTAGGTTAGCAGTTGGACTTGATGATCTTAAAGGTCTTTTCCAACCTAGATGATTCTATGATTCTATATAGGCTTCTCAGTTGAAGGAGGCTGGTGGCCTCCAACCGTGCAGTAGCGCTTGTCTTGGTATTGTCAAAAGAAAAACCCTGGCTTGACAAGACCAGCTTGTTTTACCTGCTCAGCATCATCTCGTCTCATGTTCTCTAGCATGAAAATCCTTTCAAAGAAAGGCAATATTGCTTAGTCACCACTGATTTGTAATCAACCTTCTATCCATTGAAACAACCTGTGGATGGGACATCGCAGGATTTGCAATTTAAAAACATCATACAATGATGTTCAGACAAACAGATACACGATCTAATTACCTCTTACACATACTGGTAATCATGAATTTACAAGTTCAGCCTAAGAAGTCATACAGATGCCTTAGCAGGTTCTAGATTAACACAGCCAGTCTACTTTTAGATAGTCATTCATGTCCAGAGAGCCTGAGTAATACCTGAGTCTTAATTCTGCTGCACCGCTGGTTCCAAGGCCATTGCAGGCAAAATGAGCTGAAGTGTGTCAAAGGATAGACATGCCCTAAAAGTTGCAATGGCAGCTGAATTAATGCCTTGCTCATCCCAAGGTCTGTAGTATAAGGGCTGCAAGGATGTGACAGTCACACTTGCCAAACCAAAGTCTGGCCATAAATCTGGGTATAAAGATGTGTTCCCTAGTCAGCAAAGAGAGACGCACCACCACAGAGTTAATTATACTCACTGTCTCAGACTCCTGTTACAGGATGAGTTGTTCACTGGAATTGTCTGTCTCTATAAAGTAGATTTAGATGGCCTGACTTAGACCAAATACCTAACTTTTTGACTCTGACAGAAAAAAAAAAAAAATTTTAAATAAAATATCTCTTTTTGTCTTCACATCTTTTTCTGCATAAAATCTCTGAGCATCCAATATTTTTGCCTTTAACCAGAAAGATAGGTCTTTATAATTGAGAAAAAGAAAACTAGGCAAAAAAAAAAGTCTGTATGGTCATTCTAATCTCCTATGAAGATACAATTAATTTTTCAGCTAACCAAAAGACAGGTAGAAAAACAGATTCTGTCATATAGCGTGCTGTGTTAGTCAGAAGAGAGTGCAATTTGAATAGAATTAACAAGTAAATTGATTTGCAGTTTATGTTAAATGAGTTTCTTGTTTCAGACTAATCAGGTTATGATGTTCAAAAACCGCTATTATAATCTCTGCCAATCAGTATTATTTCTCTCAGCCTCAGAAAGGAGAAATGAACTTATTTTTTTGTGGTCCAACCAATTAACATACTGTACACTTGATGCAAATCTAAAAAAAAAAAATCAGTATTCCCTGTCACCCAAAGCACAGACCTTCACTGCTCAGTATTTGACAAGAACACTCGTTCTCTCCCCAGATTAACTGTATCGCTTGCTCACATCCAGAAGTAAGGCAAACAGTGTAATAGTGCCACAACCAAATGGCAACCAAGCAAGCCTGACTGGATTTTCCAAGCCAGAACTGAAGAACACTAGAAGTAAATTTCTGCTTCTGTTTCCTAAAAAACATCCATTCTGCTCCAGAAACACTAACACCTCAGTTAAGCTGAGCACTAAAATAACTTAAAATATCAAATGTAAAATTAACTGTTACTTGCCAGGATATTTGCCAACCTTCAAACTGGAATTGCAGAAGATGGAAAATTGAAAGCCCTGAAGGAGTCCTAATATGTTTTCATGAATAGATATGTGCTGTGTAATGATACTAGTCTCTCCATTTAATTTCCATTAAATTTAGCCATCAACAAGAAAGTTTCCAGCATCGACCTTCATCCTTCCCTGAAAACAAGCAGTAAGTAGTGTCAGTAGGTAAAGATAGATATCTCTAGAGAGCAAGCCATCACAACACCCCTCCAACACCTGGTTTAGGATGGGAGGAATCCTGGAAGAAGACAAAGAGATTATGCAGAATCGGGTGTGAAATTCAGTTGCCTGAACATAGGCACCCAATGTGATGTGAGATGCCTTGGGGTGTCCTGCCTGGCTTTCCACTGCCAGTCCAGAAAATCACAGGTCTTCTGTAGGTCCTGTGTCTTGCCTGCACCTACCATGGCCCTAGAGCATCTAAAAGGGCACCAGACACCTGTTTAGGCAGTTGAATCCTCCCTCTGACTCCTCTGCAAGTCATCCTTATTTGCAGGGTTTCCCCTGATCTATATGAACCCCTCCACAGTCAGATGAAGAGTCAGCACTGCTCATGGGATAATTGCCAGCCCATAAGAAGACCCTTGCAATTTTTTCCCCATGAGGTACCTCTCACAGAGCAGAGAAGTTCATTTAATTGCTAAACCAAACATTGCAGAATTTAGAAAAGTGAACAAAAAAAGTGTAACTTCCATCTGCCTCTTGGAACTGACCAAAGACATGCCTGCTTAGTAAATTTCTCCCAGCCCTGTGTCTTTCCACAAGATTACACGGGACTTTAAAAAGGCTAGGAATAAAATTCTGTGAGGACATTGCAAACTACGTCTATGTAAACAAAGAGTATATAAAAAAGTATTTGTGATATCTCTACTTGCACATAGTGGACTTAATGTAAAATGAATCAATATAAAACTGTGTTGACAGTAACACTTGAAAGTCATAAATCAGCCTCCTCCCTCAGATAAGGATTTATTTAAGAAAATATGAGACTTTAGAAATAATAAGTTGAAATAAAGATCTTTGTCTTTTGGACTTCAATTATTTGGGGATTCAGCTGTGAGGACTGGATTTTTCCTTTCTAATAACCAATCAGTTGTGAAACCTTTTGCAATCACAGCAAATACTTTAAAACTCCAAAGAAAGGGCAAAGAAACCTCAACACAAAAGAAAATTATTGACTGCAACAGGGAGTTGATCAGTTCCTTTAAGTGGTGTATCCCAATTACTACATCTTAGATATTGTTATGCAAAGGAATAACTTCTGTTCTAGGCAGACGGAATCTAGTTTTTTTTTTCTTAGAGCACACAAAGCTCATACACAGTTTCTGATTCACTGCAATTGTTCATGACCATAAAAAATATTAGCCATTACACACCCAGTGTTTTCATCTCACACAAATTTAACTTTGCTTCATATTTTACAGATGTAACTTAATTGCTTCAGATATGCTGATTAGATATGCTGATCAGATATCATTAAGGTAATCTGATACATTCTTTTAAATATGATTGCAGACCTTCTGTCTCCTTCTGCAATGAGTTTATGTATTACTCATTCGGGAGATTTCATCACAGTTTTTAAAAGCCACTTTCCCCCCATCTGAATTCAAAATAGATGTAAGGAGGTCATATTGAGATGGTAAGGCCCTGTTTAAATAATTTGATGGTACAATTAATTCCCCACAAGTGGAATTAATTGCAAGGGATTAATGAAAATGTCAGGGTTACAGGTTGTGCTGGTGATGTGTTTCTAATGTCAGTAGTAAATCTGCTGTAAGTAGAACACAAATTCTTTCCATGTAAGGCTCTTTCTTTAAAAATATACCCTGAACTCATAAAATAACCGACAGCTGATATGGACCAATTTTCCATAAAAGTACACCTACTGAGGAAACAAAACAAAACATACAGGTTACCTACATGAACATATATTTCAGGTTTAAGATATCCAATGATCGATTAAAAACAATGGATAAAATTAGTGCACAATATCTAAAAAGCAGGCTTAAGAAAGAGGTGAAAAAAGACTAATTCATGGACTATAGATTCCTTGCTAGCAATTTAATATAATGCTCAAGGTACAAGCCTTGGCTTAGAATGTCCTTTAATAGTTGTTTGCTGGAAGCTGCAGAGGTGTGTGCCCGTGTCTCTTACACCCTTTCCTTGAGCATCTGCTTCAGTCATCACCAAACTAACTAGAGCTCTGCAGATCTTGTGTCTGTCTGTGCAGTCATTTCCAGTAATAATTACATCTAAGGAAAAATGCAAGCTGGTTTCAAATACTTTGCCTGTTGAAAGGGAAATAACATCTGAATGGAAGGACAGAACAATATAAACTGAAATGAATAATGTAGTGATAGGGGGCACAAGAGAAAATTCAGAGAAAATTATTTTATGAAGACATACTTAGCTGTTCATAGAAGGACCAGTCATCACAATGGTGACTTACTTTCTGTTCTGTACCACTTGACTTATTCTGTTGTGCTTTTCATAATTTTTCTAGAGAAACCATTTGGTACACAAAATAAAAACCTCCCACAGTCAGAAAACATAAAACATTTGTGCTGTTTGTGACACCAAAATCATTTAAGGTATTTGGACCATCAGTGGAACATGATCAGAACAGTCATTACAGCCTATTTGCTCAGAGATGGCAAAATCATCCTCAACATCTTTGCCGGCACCTATGCAGAAATATTGCCGTGCTATGAAGTATGCAGGAGGCGCGATCGCACAGGATGGGTGGTGAGGAGTCAAGGATGGCTGAGCAAGGCAGCTGGGGTCAAGCAGTGATGAGCAGAGAGCACCATTTGAGCCCTTTTTATCTAGCCAGTTCAACTGCACCAGCTGCGCTTGTACCATCCATGAGGGCAGAGCAGGAGGATGAGCGTGTTCCACTCTCTGTGCTTAGCTTTCCCCTCTTGGGTCCCTCCAGGTCATTGCCAGACCACAAGCCACCACTCAGACTTGTGTGGACAAGAGAACAGGCTGGGCTCAGGCACGAGTCCAAGCTAACATGACAGCAGAGATGCAAGATTAGCAAGTTATTTGCTAATAAATAAAATAAGCCAGGTAGCACTCTCTGACCTCAAAGCCAAGTGGCACTGTCCGTCTCGCATGCACAAAGCTCGACTCTCTTTTCCCACGAGGAGGAGGGACACGTTTCAGGCTGCCTTTTGGAAATAGTCCCCCTCATCAGCCCTAGCCTGGCGCCATTCGAGAGTGCCAGGTCAGGAAAGCTGAAGCTGTGCCAGGAAGGGTGCAGTCATGAGACGGTCCTCAAGCCCGTGCACTCCTCTTGGCTTATTTACTGGTATAGATGTAACAGTACGTGCCCAAACCCATTTTTTTCTTTAAACATTCAAAACTGCCTGCCTTTAGTGGCACCAGAGAATTCAGGGTAAAGCCCATGTATTTTCCCCTATTGTTTCCTTGTAGACCTATGGCAGCTCTGACTCATGCTGTTAATGATATATTAAGCTTTAATGAAGTAGATACTTCAGTTAAAGCAATTTCTACTTCTGTGGAAAAGACCCTCCATTTATACAAAAAATGATCATGCTCATCCCAAAAGAATATTATATCTTTGATGTAATATTCCTTTTTCTTTTTTACAATTTGATCTTGGTACCATTTCTCATGCACTTTGAACTTCATATATTTTTATTGTTAAATAAGTTAATGGCTATGAGGGGGACTGAAAGTGATCCGTGGGATTAAGTTTTCAAAGGAGAATTTCTACATTTTACTATGTTATGAAGGCTAATTGTATTGCATGAGTTATTTGTGTTTAACTGCAAAGAACTACAGGGCCAGGTTCAGAGGTCACGTGCTGCCTTCAGGCACGCTTTTCAAAAATCCGTGACTCAAATGTATATGGTGATACAGCGTCACTTCTGCATTTTCTACATGATAAGAAAGGACATCTTGACAGGCTAGGAGGAGGATTGGTGTTGTGAAGCTACTCAGTCAGATCCATAAACACTTTCGCAAATGCGTGAAGCTGTTTTTTGTAGTTAAAGGTAAACTATTCAGAAAAGGTGCCTGAACTCCAGACACCTTAGAGTTTTGTCTAGTTCCTCTGACAGTTCAAGTAACACATGCACGCAGACTCTGAAGGTGCCTCTATAACACCATTCAGGTCAGAAACTGGTTTACCCCAAAGACCAGCCAGACCCTAGAAATAAGGCATTCCCTCACCTGCCTCTCCTCAGGGACTCAGTCTAACGGTCATGGTCTGAGCAAACCTACTCAAGTCCTAGAGCAACAGGAGGTTTCTGCTGCTTTTTTTAATGCGCAGCTGTTGCTGATGACCTATTTTCCATTGCCTTGCGCTCTTCCTCTCAGTGTGCATTAGCCAATTCACCTTTGCTACAGGGAGGGCAGAGTTCAATTTCCTTTTCTATCTGAGGAGATTTAAATGATTTACATCACATTTCCCATTTCCTTAAAGAAAGATCAACCACTTAATTCTTTTTATTCCAGTTGTGCTCAGCATATCTCAGCATCCTGAGAAAGCAGCCTGTGTGCCAAGCTGTCCTTGCAGTTCTGCTCTTGACCACGTCACTTCTTTGAGGGACCAGCCATTCTCAGAAGCAAAAGTCCTGTCCTCCAAACAGCATGACGACTTTCCCTGGAGGTAATACAACTGCTTACATTCCTGCCTTTCAGTTGAAGGTTGAAATAAATGATCACAGAGAACAGCATGTAGACACCAGGGGAGCATACAGAGCACCGTACAGTAGAGCATTGCTTCCAGGCTCCCCACCGAAATAACTGAACTGAGCCAGCACAATATGTGGATTTTTACTTTAATCACAAAATATAATTTAGAGGCGTGTGTTTTATCCCCTTAGAAGAGAATCTTGACATCAGCAGTGCAGTGTCACAGGACTGCAAGACAACTAAAAGGCAGGACGGATATCATCCCAGGCCCCTGGGGCTGCCCATGGGAGAAGCTCTTCAGCCAGAGGGAAGGTAATCATGAGCACGGCTCAACTGGCGGATGGACAGAGAAGGTCATACAGGCAACGAGTGACCGATACATCTGTATCCCAGAGCAGCGTGTGTCAGCAACAACCAGTGTCAGCCCTGACACTTCAACCTCCTACATGCTCCAGTTTGTCAGTGGAAGTTACCCCGCGCACAAGGGTATGTTGCTAAATGAAAAGGTGGCCAGGAAGCAAGTCTAAGCCCTGAGCTGCGGTTCACCCATGCTGCTATTTGTTTCTGCAGTACCCATCAGTAATGGCAGAGGCCAGCCCCCAGTGGTATGGACATCAATCACACCCTGGTCCTCTTTCCTTTAGCGCTATATAAATAGCAGGGCAAACTTCCTTCTGGCTGTATAAAAGCACCTCTGCCTTGGGCTGAGATGTGCATGAGCATGTGCTAGTCCCATCACAGACAGCGCTTGCTCTGGTTTCTGCAGGAGGTAGATCCTGCATCCAGGAAGGCACCATTGTACACTGTCAGCATTTGTCAGGTAATGCCACGCATTGCGTGACACTTAACAGCAGATGATAAGTTTAGACACAGCCAGAGTTGCACAATTCTCAGAGGACATCTCCTCTGTCCTACTACATGCAGATTGGCTAGATCACTAGCAGAGAGGCAGCAAGAAAGGTTTTATGTATTCCAGGAATATGCATGTCAATGTACGAGTAGGTATATGCATAGAGGACACTATAAGGAAGGAAAAGAAATGAGGAAGACAGATAATGGAAGAAGGGTGGGTTAAAGCTGAGCAACTACATTAACTATTGACTGGAGCAAGAACATAAGCAGATAGAAACAGAAGTGCGTATACCACAAGGGAAAACAGAAATGTCGATTGCAGCACTGCAATCCAACCGAGAAGAGGTCTGAAATAAGACTGAGAAGAAGGATCAGGATTAGTAGGAACAGGTTTTGGAGCAAAAGGGTTTGTTGTGTCTTTCTTATTGGTATCAAGAACTGGCAAATAAGGAACATTTTTCATTATTCCTCCTTTTCTTTCTGAAAATGTACCTTCAAAATTTAGAGATCAAAGCAGTTGTAACAGCTGCAAGATTTCCCAGCAGAATATGAAGTTCTATCTTCAACTTCATGCTGAATCAAATAGGGTGTGCCATACACTTTTACCAGGGACTCTCATCTTTATGATTTCAAAGATAAGAATGGCTTTTCTTATCAGATAAATTACAGGAGATATGAGACAGGAGTTCAACTAAAAGATATGCACTTTGGATGAGCAAGTGAGCAATGGGCAACTGCTAAACTGAAAAGAATCAAAATAAAATACCTTCTTTTGGGGTCAGGAAAAGTGGGATATACATTAAACAGTTTCATGTAATGCACTGTTTCGCTGAATTTATGCCACAGACTGAACTTCTGCAGGAATCGACTCGTCAAAATAGCTGAATGGAATTGTTCTCCACTGTCATTGTGTGTGCTGTACTGTAATTGCTGCAAATATAATCTATATATTCTTAGGGCAAAGTTTAGAAAGCAGCCTAAGCAAATATAAAATACTTTAACACCATTTTACTGTGCTCACATTAAGTAATAGTCTGCACAAATTGATTCTCTCTTTCATCCTTAACTCTGATATTGAAGCCACACAGATAGATCTTCCTTTTTGCATGGAGGAAGGTTCTGCACAGATGATTGCAATTTGTGAATTCAGATTTTAGACTAATTTTAGATCTTAACACATATAACTGAAATCCTTTATTGTATTTTACACTGATTTTAACTGATCTCTTGAAATATTGAAATTGTACTCCATCTCTAGAAGCACTGTAAGAAAAGCTTACTTTCTTTTCAGAAAAACAGGAGCATTTGGCTGCAGATATTGTTTGGTGAACTCCATGCCCCATCCGATGCTAGTATACTAAATGAACTCAATAGTCTTAAAAAACCCAGGGAACCGTGGACTTAAACTCACAGGTCATCTCAGACCTGTCACTTACTATTTCAACTGAGAAAAAATTACCATCCTGCTGCATTTGTTCTTCCTTCCTCCTAACTAACCTAAATTATTTCTTCCTGGCTCTTATTTTTCACTCTATGTCCTGAATCATGTGAAATATTTACACAGAAATGTGAAAATATCAGCATTTAATGTGACATATGATGGGAGCAGGAGAGCTGAGCTCCAGTTTCATATTGCATAATCAGTCCCTGAGATCAGACAGTTTCACTGCACAGCAGCACTTGCCAGCACAGCATGTTCAAATAAAAAGAACAGAAGACCATAAATATTATCTACTGCAAAATGTGTGAAAAAGTTATTGCTTCTTTGCATATCTTGTTCTTGAAAACTGACATCAGAGATATGAGATACCAAGGTGGAGTATAAAACCAGACCTTAATTGGTTTAATTTTTAGCTCTGAACAACATAGATATAGGGTACACTGATGGCGTACTGTCAAGCTACATGTGCTTCTATTAAAGAGTCTTTATTTATCTGCCTCAATAAAAACACCAACCCAGAAACAAAGGAGAAACAAATATTCAGTGTGTTACTATTCTCCTGGATAGGTCCTTGGACAGTTTGTCTTGGCCTATTGGTTAATTTGGAAAAAAAATACCCTTGAGCACTGCCTTTGCATGCACTGGGAACCATCACCCTGCTTATTCGCAGAGGGATGCTGACTCTGCACAGCCCAGAGTCTTGCAGAGCGCTACATCCCGGGAAAGGTACATCACTGGGAAAGGTCCTCCTCATTCTTCTTGTGGGAGACACCACTGGACATCACTTCCTTGGGCTTTGCTGTTGGCCTTTGCTGGAAACAGGACCATCGTGCAAGTATGTAGTATTAACTAAGTTGGTCTGGGGCAACTTCAGACCCTTACACGTAGCACGTCACAGCTCATGCTCACACTGCTGACATTTTTCCTCTCCGAAATGCAGCGGGTAGCTCTTAATTGCCTGTCTGTGCACTTTTAAGACTTCTGTTTCAAACCTGAAGCCCAGGTTTCTGGCTTACACTCAGTCATTAAAACTGCAGCTCAGTGGCTGGCACGCCTGTGGTAGTGCGGAAGGAAAACCCCTCTGCCAGCATGGCCCAGTGGGACCCACACCCCCCATCCCACCACGCTGCCACAGCTGCTGAGTCCTCTCCCACCCAGCTCGCAGGTGGGAGCTGCCCTCCGTGATGTGCTGCAACCCCAGCGTCAAAACGATTATAAAGGCAGGTCCTGTGCAGACAAGAGATACCTCCCCCGTCCCCAGCACTCGCTCTACGACCTTGCAGCGTGTGGCCATCCAGCCTTCTCATCGTTCTCTGCCCGCTTCTCAGAGAGCTGTGCAAGCCACCTTCACAGGCCACAGCTCTTCAAAGGCAGAAAGCAATGTCTGGTATTACAGAGAGAATTAATTCTTGGGCAATCTTGAAAAGACAGACCACATTTGCACAAAATTCAGTGTCTTTTTAGCCAAACACTGTGTTTATAGTATTTCCTCTGCTACTTCAGTCAGCTGGATTTTGTGTCATTTTTCCACTGCTGTAAGCCTTCTTTGATTCCATCCTACAATAAAGCCCGTTTCACACAGCCCAGTGTTTGGGCTGTCAGTCTCTGAATGCAGAAAGGAGTCCAGTGTCATGGTTCTCACTGCTGTGGCTTACAGTAAATCATTTAGTAAAGGGAATCCCCAGCCTGTTTCCTGTGGAAGAAGGAAGATGATGTTGACTAAAGTTATTACTGTCCCTGCCCATGGCAGAGGGGTTGGAACTAGATGATCTTTAAGGTCCCTTCCAACCCAAACCATTCTATTATTCTATGATTATAATGTAACTACGTCTCAGAGAAAATTAGAATGTAGAATCAGTTCATTTCGAGTGATATTTCTGTTTGTGTTTTCCAATTTTCTGAACTTTCTCTGCCACTGTGCTTTAAATTTCATTAATACGTTGCAATACTCTGGCACAGGGCAGAGGCAAGAATAAATTTTCACTGTTACACTTGTGAAAAATGTACAACCTGCTTATTTAGACTGAGATTTGTTTTTCCTAACTTTTATAGTCTATATTTGGCCTACTTTTAGTCCTCTTTTTAATCAAGGGGGAAAAAATACAACTTTTAAGCCATATTTTATCTGAACTATTATATGGATCTTTAAACTGAGAATAATGGGATCTCTATTTCTCCCCACTGACCAGAGACAGAAGTCTAGGCTCAGGTGTAAAAGTTTACACAGCAGATGTCCTCATTTGACCATTTAGTATGTTTGTAGATTCTACTTAGATCAAGAGATACAATGTGTTCTATGCTTCTTGGCATTTCAACTGATGTAATACCAGTTGTAGAAATTGGAGGCTGGTAATAGCTAGAAACATGACGTAGAACTGTACCTTGTTAATTCCTGGTGGTATTGATCTCATTTACCTGTTTGGTACCTCATGTTCACATTTGATGACAGGAGGAATATTTCTTTCCCTTCTCTGGGTAAGATTGGAAGAAGCTGCTGGACTTTTTGTGCTACCTCACACCCCAGTGTTGGGGCCACCCTCCAGGTACCTCTGGCAGTTTGATTAAATAAATCTCCTCTATTGCAGGGACTTACATCACCACTAGTCTTCTCATGTCTTCCGCTCACTGCCTGTGATGTATTACGTGTGTAATAAAGCATAGTGACATTTTGGGTTGATGTTTTGTAAAAGCTTCACAAAACACCTCTTTTTAGAACTCAAGGCAGGTGTTAATCAGATGATGGTTATATACTCTTATAACCTGTCAGCCAACAATTACAATATCTGTGTTCAGGGAAGAAAACAGAAGAGGATAAGGGGAGATAGAGGTGAATTACTACAAGAGTATTATTAAGTGTCTTATCCTATTATATTACTCTTTAATTTTAATAATGTTTTGAACTGCAACTAGTTATTATAAACCTTTTAGATGGAAAAAAGGAATAAAATTTTATCACAAATTCCACACAACATGTTTAAGAAGCAGTGGTAACCCTTGAGACCTAAGGCCCATGGCACGTTTCACAGCAGGACAAGCCACATGTAATCAAGGCCTAAATTAATATGAGAGGCTTGAAGAAGCCAGGAGTATGAAGCATCACTTCAATTTATTCTAGATTGCACCTCCTGGCTAGAAGATCTTATTGTACATTTCTTTTACTACTCATCCATATGCAAATTGTTTTATTGGAGAGCTAGGTGCTGGCAGCATAAAAGATGCTGTGCACTGTGTGTGTTACACAGCTACTACGACCGAGAAGGTAGCTGACACACTCATTCCCTTCTCCTCCCACCACTAAATCCATCTTTATCCACCCCAGTGCTCTTGGGACCCATATTTGACTCCTTTTCCTTTGCTCTCCCTGCAGCTCCATGCACACATCACCTTAAATGGAGAGGTTTTATTGCATAGACTAGAACTTCATGCTAGATCAGAAGATGGTATGAGACCATATATGTGACGATGTACACACCTCAGGGAAGTAATTTTGTATTCTTTCTATCTAATCTGTCTAAGCCTTTATGCTGCTGTCATTACTATGATTTCTAAGTGTTCAATTACCATAGGTAATAATCTACAAAGATTGCAACACAATATTTCTATCTGATTCCATTGTCATTGATTCTGATTTTGCTGACTCAAATATAGGAGTCTACCTGGGAGTGTCTTTAAATATGCATAATCTGAGATCTGAAGAAGTTCCATTGCCCATGGCCTATATAGCAACAGCATTTTAATGTTAAAACAAATTCCTTTCTTTACCAAATTCTTCTTTCTTTGTTGTGGTAGTCATCACTGATACTTTTCTACAGGAAAACCATGCTCTAATTTTAGTTTCTTTCAGGCATAGGTTTATCAGCAGAAGCAAGAGCTGGACCTCTTTGTGCCTTTAACAGTACCATCTGGCTCTACCATATGCATGCCCCAACACATGACAACAGAAGTCTTCCGTAAGGCACCAGCTGCCCTCTCCACTTCCCATTATAATCGCATCCAACCCTTATCCCTCCCAAAGCAGGGGAAAGGTGCTTCTTTTAGTGCAGTGTACGAGCCCTGCACAAGAGCACAGAAGGTTCGGCTATCTGGCTTTGGGAAAGCTCCTTGTAGGGTGGCACAACCTGCAGGCAAAAGCAGGCGGCTAGCACTTAACAGCCACACGCTGAGCTAAGGCAAAAAGAATGTGAACAGGTTCGTTTCCATCCAATTATATTTTATGTTCACAGACCTGTCCTTTAGAGATTTTGTTTTTGTCTTTCACGCTAATTGGCCAAAATAACGTAAATCAAACCTGATCAAAAACATTCAGCGTGCACTAAACGAAGGAAAGCTGAGAGGAGAAGGTCAATCATGTAAAGGTGTGATACGATCAATGTGAGCCAAGTTACTAAAGAGTTAGCCCTTTAAATAGCCAAGTTAAATAAGATACAACTGGTGCTAAGTTAGCTTTCAAGAGCTCCCAAGCGTAGGCTTATGCATGCCTGGAGGGACAGGTTCACTTCAATTGTGCTGTATTTAACTTGGCAATTTCAATGGCAAAAGTCCTTTATAACTTGGCTCTTGATATATATATCACACCTTTATATGGCTTAACATCTTTTCTAAAGAGGATTTTTTTCTTCATGTTAATTAGATATTGCCATATGTGTGTACATATTATTCAGATATATAGACACACGTACACACACATAAAATATATCATCTATTAGATGTCACTGAAAATTAGCATGGAGTAGGTAAAATTTTCCTACTTCTGACATGTAACCTATACTCAGATTTTTAGTCCTGAGGGAACTGGTTTTCTTAAAGCAAAATTCTAACGCCTCAGATAGTCCAGGGAAAGAGAGAAGTGCAATGAAGACTTCTAGAAAGAGATCCTGCCCAGTTTGTGTAAAAGCATCCTGCATTTGGCTTGTTCAATTTTTTTCATTTGGTAATTCTTTTGGATTTTGTCCACTTAAGTATCAAATAAAGAAAACTTGGGTTTCCAGTGATACTTTTCCTGATATCCTTTTCCTGATATCTCCCTTACAGGTTGATTGGAGTATGCTGTAGGTTAGATAAGGTCACATTGTAGGGTTAAGGTGGGCATTATAGAGCTGTTCTCCATCATAGAAACCAAAATCAAATGACTGAGGGCTAAAAAAACTTGTGGGATTAAATCCTTCTTAGTAAATTGATCTCTGGCACTGGCATGACTGAGACCCAAAGCTCCCTCTTTCTTAGCTTATCTCTTCATTTTTGCTGTGATATGCAATGAACCTCCACTACTATTTGCTATTTTGGTAACCCAGGTGCTCTTCTCTAGGATAGCAATAAGAAAATAATTGGACCTGAGTTGTTCTGTATTGAGTTTTTCTAGAATGCCAGCCTCATTTACCCTCAAATTTTAAACCGTACCTTAATCATGAGAGCTGAAATTAAAGCACTTCAACCCTCTGATTTCTAAAGGAGCACTTTTCTCTCCTAACAGCCATACTTTTCAAATAATACAAAGAAAAATAAATAAATAAATTTTTTGTGTTTGCACTGATTTAAATGAAGGAGATACAGGAAAGCAGAAATGGATTAAAGGGTTGAGAAGAGGTGTGTTTTCTGGCAGAAACCAGAAACTGTTTAGGCACCTCTCATCTGGAAAGTGTTCATTCCCAAGATGGGTTATTCCTTTATTATATATCAGAATAGAAAGTTAAATTTCACTTCCCCACTTTCTCCCAACAAAAACATTAAAGTTAGAAGGCACATTACAGGTTGATGACACCACTGCAGGCTGTAAAAGAAATCACTTTGAAATGAGCTGCCTCACTTCTTGCTCCCCTTTTAATCACTTTTGTTTAACCATTGCATTCTTCAACATAAGCTATGAAAGCAGCATCTCAAAATGGGTTTTCTACACTTCACAATATCAGCAGCATGTTTTAGGATTGGGGTAGTATTCTTTTGCCTGTTTGAAAGACACATCAGTTTGGGTGATATCACAACCTACAAACAATAGACTGGGCAACTTGAGCTTCTAGTCCTGTTGAAGACATCAAAAGAAAGTAACCAAGTAAATCTATTAAGACAAAGTGCAGGATTTCATTACCTTTCATCATGTTTTATTGCATTGTCCATATCATCACTTATAATCCTTACTATCAGTAGAATGTCCGATTACAGGAAGCTTCAGATACCAATTATTTGTTTAGGTGGGCCGCCGTAGTACTCAACCTAATGCACAGTATTTCAAATAGAAATGTATATTTCAAAAGAGAACACATAATATCTCTAATTGATGCATGTACAGTTGCCACCATCCCAAAGCCACTGCTTCTTTACGCAAAGGCTGATGTGGCAATGTGGTCTGCCTGGATATTTTATGCAAAGACAAGTAGACATTAGGAAAATGGTTCGAATGACAGTTTAGGAGCTGGGTTCAATTTACTGCTTAGTCAAATGTTTCCTGGGACAACCTAGCAAGTCATTTAGGACTACACCCACAAACAAATGATGCCTGGCTCAGGAAGATGAGCACGTCAAGGTCACTGCCTGAACTCCACGTATGACACAGAGGGAGAGGAAGGCAGCAGAGAGAGGGATTCACAGCAACAATCTTCTGGAGCAGAGAAAGAAGTGGCAGATCAACAGAAAGTAGCAAGCTGCAAAGCAGTGGAGAAAGGAATACATCCAAAATTGTTGGAATGTGGAAAAAAGACTCCCAGACACAAATACAAGCCTACGTTTAGACTTCAAAGTTATGTAATTGTCTGTTAATGTACTCTACTTTTAAAATATAGCTGAAAGAGAAGGAGATGGTAATACTACTGCCATTCATCTTTTGCACAATAGCTGAAATAGTTGATTCCTTTAGAATTTCCTGCAGTTGTTCATGAAGTAAATGGAGGAAGAAAAGTCACTGAAGGAAAAGAAATAAATAATAAGCATTCTGAATAGATTTAGTGTTTTTCTTTTCTGCAACTCAAAACCATAATGATGACTTATAAAGATTCTGCCTTTTTTTGTAAGGTTTTGTATGCAACAGTATGTCTCTGCTGGGGATCTCTAATTTATGTGTTGTATTTATGCGTCACTTCCATACTAATTCTTTTTCTGACTTGGGTACAGAATGTTACCATTTAAGATACCACTAAGGCTGTAATTGACTTCAGTGTGGAAAGGCAGTAGCATAAGCATCCTTGAAAATAGTTGGGAAAATTTTACTACACTATATTAACTTAAAACAGAGGAAATCTTACTACATAACTTCCTTTTTTTTTTTTTTTAAATCTTGCTCTGTAATTTTTAAAAAAACAAACTTCATTGCTGCAAATATTTACACTGCTGAAAATCTTTTAATGAATGTCCCTCATTCATTAAGAATCTCCAAATTTAGCAAGCCACAGTTTGGAGAACAAGTAAGTAGTAAAGAAATGGCAGATCCAAAATTAAAAATAAAACATGGAGTTTCTTAGGCTCATGAGTCCAACACCGTTTGTTTCAAATTCTCTAAAAGGTTTTCTTTCAGACTAAATTATGGTCTTAAATGATTCATCAAAGATAGATAAATAGGAACTTTAGATAGGCAAGCTAAGTTATCTGGAGCTGTCTAGAACTATCCAGAGAAGAATCAGGTCCTCCTCTGGGAGCCAAAAGGGCTCATGAACCTGGATGGTGCTCTGATCTATTCAATTGAGTAAGACGGGTGAAAAAGAGATAGTACTTCTGTTTTGGCAGTCACCTTTCATGAACGGGCAGCCAGGCAATACAGATGCATAACTGGCCTGAGGCACAGTATTCTCCATAAATGTCCATAGTCATTGGACATCTTTTTCTCCTATACTACACTATAGGGCTACCATAGCCTGAGGAACTGCTCAGAACTCGTTTCTCTTAGCATCCGTAAATATCTTCAAGATATGGAAGATGTGTTAGAGCAGAGAGCAGTGCCCTTGCATGTGTCAAATTCAAACACTGAAGATACTTCACATCAAGTAGTAACAGTCATGAAGCATGGAGAGAGCCATCTGTTTCCTGTATTTGAAAGAGGTGTTGAAAAGGAAGCCTTTTTTCATTTAGCTAAGAACACAATTTTCACGAGACCAGAGTATAAGCCCAAAGCAAGCAAAACCAAGACCCATTGTCCTTGGGATGATGGCGATTTAAACTCTAATATTCTTCTAATATGACTGGAGGCAAAAGAATATCAGTAGGTGAAACAAAGCACCTGAATGCTATAATTTTATATTGAAAATTAGGTGTGGGCCCTGTTGTTAATCCTTAGATCCCCGCCATCCGGTGTTTGTGGGAAACAGGCAGCCTGGAGCACTGCCATGGTCCTGCGGTGACAGTGAGAGACTGCTGATGCCGGGCCGCGGAGGAGTGCTAGAAATAACACCTGCTCTCCTTCAGATGGAGATAACTCTGTGAGAAAACTGTGACAGCTGTTATAGATATGGGACACGGCTCTGATGGATAAGAGCATTCAGAGGGCAAATTTTGCTCTAGCAGCTCTGAGAACACTTGATAACTTCCATAGCACAGTATGGCAGGAGATCAAAGGCAAGCATCTTCTGGAAATCCCCCTCTGTCAACAATGTACTTGGATGGTTTCAGCTTTCTGCAAAGAAATTAAAAATAAAACAGAACCTAAATTATCTGTTCCCATTGCTTGGCAAGGTCGTCATGGGAGATTCCCACAGATCTGGAGTGAATGTTTGCTGTACGCCATTCTGCCTTCCTAACAGAAAGGCACTAGGTCACCACTGGCGGGTTTCTTTTTACTGTGGCAATATTTTGTTTAAAAGTATATTACAATAAAATACAACAGAAGTTAAAGGAGAAACCATAAGCAGATCTTTCGGGGCACTAATTCCACAGTCAGAGATACTTGTATGTACTTAAACAACAGGCCTTATACAGCTTCCAGATGGAAAGCAGCTACAGTTTTCATGCAGCTTTGCAGCCTTTTCAGTTATCCAGGACCAAGTCAACGTGTTATTAGCATCTATATGTTTTTGTACGGCCACTTTTCCCAAAGCGTTGTACAGAGAGAAAAGTTTGTTGTCTTCAGCAAACCCTGAAGACCTTTGTGTTTTCAAGCTGTGCAGTGGATAAGGCATTGGAACATTGTTTCAATTTCTACAAGAAATAATATTTTGCAAAGATTCATACTGTACTAATAATGTAGAAGTAATAGCTAAGAGTACCTTTGCAATTTCCTAAGTAATGACAGATCATGTCTTAATCCAAACTGCTGTAGAGTAGTCTTAGAAGATACTCTTAACATCAGCCGGGCAAATTTTCCTTTTCTTTTTCTCCCTTGTAGGGAATGAATATCTAATCTGATAACCTCAAAGGTTAAGGACATGAGAAAACATGTTAAACATTAAGCAGCTGATGGCATTTGAAAACCATCGTCACTAGTAAGAGCTGTAAAAGGAGTCCATAAAACTACATTTAAAATGAAACTAGAACTGGAGTCAGGTGAAAAATAGAAGGATCCTGTAATTATTGCTAATTAAAGCAAAGTCTGATTTCAAAAGAAAAAAATGTATTTAACATAAGGAAATACATTTCCACACTAATTTCACACCTAGTTGTCCACTCTCATCCAGCTTGTAAAACTGTTTTCACCTGTGAATTCCATGTGCTTGTGAAACATAGATACTCCATTGCATGCTATAAAATCACCACCCTAATGGGCTGTAACACAACCACTTGCATTATTTCAGACACATTGAACTGAAAAATCCTATAAAGATGAGGATGCTGATGTCATAAGACCATACAGAGCTCATCAGATACCCAGGGCTAAGCTCAAGCAGCAGCGAATGCATGAAGCAAACCCCGGGTAGGGCCAGCCTTGAGGCATAGAGACGAGTCATTGCTCACCACATGGTATGGAGCCGGCATCATCCTACAAGGCTGATGCAGATGTAACTACAGAAACTGCAAAGCATAACGCTGGCTGTCTATATATCTCTGTAAATATAATGCTTGGAATTTATTACTCAATAAACTCTGACCAAAAGGTTACTATTTGAAGGACAACTTTGCAGAAAGAATAGTTGCATCTGATACAGAAGTTTAAACTTTTATGTACAAGAGTTTTATCTTGTTGATATTACACAATTTTATGAAGTAAATTAATGTTTTCAGCATAGCTCCTAGCATAAAAATAGCCACCTTTATAGAATTCTACCACAGCTGGCATGAACAAAACTCCTGTTTTGTTTTAAATTATACCAGTTAGTTCATTGCATTGGTCATTGCTCCCAGTTTATGCCTCTTTTGTTGAAGCCACAGTTAAGGTAGGTAGGCTGCAGAGATCCTGCTGTGATAATTATTCACCACCTAAAGCACGGTCTGTGCTGAGATCATCCCAGACATCCTTAGGTAGGGTTCACTATATCCTATAGTAAAACAGCTGTATGGTTGTGTTTTGTCTTGGTGTTTCTCCTCTGTGAATAATGCATGGGACAAAAGACATTCAGGGTACAGTCATTATGTAGAAAATCTGGATAGAAGATCTTTAAGGGAAAAAAAAGCAAAAAAAGTCAACAAGAAAGGTTTCTATAAGGACAGCAGCAGCAAGAAGGCAGCTAAGGAGACTGTGACAGCTAACAGGGAAAAGCTTGAGGTCCTCAATGCCTTTTTTGCTTCAGTTTTCACTGATGAGATTCCAGGAACTACAGGCCAGTGAGCCTTACCTCATCCCCTGGGAAGATGGTGGACTATATCCTCTTAGAAACCTTTTCCAGTTATATAAAGTACAAGGTGACTGAAAACAGCCAATACAAATTTACCAAGAGCAAATCATGCCTGACCAACCTGATGGTTTTCTGTGATGAAGTGACTGATGCTGTGGATAAGGGCAAGGGCAGGTAATGCTGCATACCTTGACTTTAGCAAGGCCTTTGACACAGTCTTCATAGTTTCCGTATCACCAAATTGGTAAGATATGGGCTGGATAAGCGTGGGTGGGAAATTGGCTGGACTGCTGGGCTCAGAGAGTTGTGATCAGTGGTGCAAAGTCCAGCTTAATAGTGACATCCCTCAGGGATGAGTACCAGGACCAACACTTTAGTGCCTTCGTTAACAATGTGGATAGCACCATACTCTGCAAATTTGCAGATGGCAGCAAATGTGGAGGAGCAGTCAATATATTGTTATTCAGAGGGACCTGGACAAGCTGGAGAAATAGGCTGACAGGAACCTTTTGAAGTTCAGCAAAACTTCTAATGTTTTTGTAGATGATTTGGACACAGGAGCCAAATGTGCATTAAGTAAGTTTGCTGGTGATACTAAATTAGGAGGAGCTGTGGACTCCCGCCAGGGTAGAGGACCTTACAGAGAGATCTGGATAGACTGGAGAGCTTGGCAATCCCAACCACAGGAAATTTAACAAGAGCAAGTGCCAGATTCTCCACCTGGGACAGGATAATCCTGGTTATATGTACAAACTGGGGGACGAGAGGCTGAAGGGTAGCCCCACAGAAAGAGACCTGGGGTTTTGGGTTGACGGACAAGTTGAGTGTGAGTCACCAGTGTGACCAGGTTGGCCCCAAAAGAGCCAACCGTGTCCTGGGGTGCATCCAGCACAGCATAGCTGGCCAGTTGAGGGAGGTGATTGTCCCACTCTACACTGCACTGGTGTGGTCCCACCTCGCCTATTGTGTGCAGTTTTGGGCACCTCAATACATGAACATCAAACGATTAGAGCATGTCCACAGGAGGGCGACCAAGATGGTGAAAAGCCTCAAGGGTGAGATTTACGAGGAGTGGCTGAAGTCATCTGGTTTGTTCAACTTGGAGAAGAGAAGGCTGAGGGGTTACCTCATTGCAGTCTACAACTTCCTCAAAGTGGGCAGCAGAAGGAGGGTCCTGATCCCTTCTCTCTGGTGACCAGCAATAAGACACAAGGAAATGGAATGAAACTGCATCAGGGGAAGTTCAGATTGCACATTAGGAAAAGGTTCCTCACTGAGAGGGTGATCAGTCACTGAACAGGTTCCCCAGGGAAGTGGTCACAGCACCAAGCCTGTCAGAGTTCAAGGAACATCTGGAAAACACACTTAGTGATTTGGTTTAGTTTTAGCTAGCCCTGCAATGAGCAGGGAGTTGGACTCAATAATCCTTACGGGTCCCTTCCAACTTGAGATATTCTATGATTCTATGAAAAGCAAATGCAAAGTCCTGCATCTCACATGGGAACAACCTCATGAGATAGCACAGGTTAGGTAGCACCTGCTTAAGAAGCAGATCTGCAGAAAATGACCTCAAAGGCCTCATGGACAGCAAGTGGAACAGGCATCAGCAGCTGCAGCAAAGGCCAGATCCAGGGAAGGACTTTTTGGTACTTGTGAAATCACAACTGGAGTACTTTATACAGTCTGAGGAGTCCCCATTACAAGAAAGAGAAGGACATACTGGAGCAAGTCCAGCAGACTCATTGATTAGAGAGAGAGAGAGACAGAAGATAGCCATCTCAGCTTGAACACCTAAGCTGTTAGAGAGGAAGTCACGTGAATTGGTCTACTGCAGTTACCCAACTTGAAGCTACTTTACTTAGTTTTTCAATGGAAAGGTATGGAGAGACAGCCTGAAGCATGATTCCAGGCAGAAATCTTTTTTTCAGAATCTGAAGTGCTTTTTGGGGTCTCTTATGCTCCCACTACCTATACAAGACAACTGAGGGATTTTGGCACATAACATAGTGGAAATCTCCCTGATCCTTAATTCTTTTTTCTTGACTTTCAAGATGAAGTTCACAATTAAGTTGTGTTCTGATTTAGGAACTTCGGAGTTATACAGGACTCTGTGCTTCTATTGTGACACCTAGGTGAGATTTAGGAATTTTCACACTCCATCTTACTTGTCTGCAATGAGGCAGTTTTTGGTAGGCAGCCTTCTGCTGCAGTACTGGTGTCAGATTTCCAATGGAAGGGATTGCCCCACTTGTGATTACCTGAGTGACTGAAGGTTTTATGCAATTAAACTACTGGTATGTAAAATATATATAGACTCCATGGCTTTGATTTACCCCCTACTATGAGGCTCAGCCACGGAAGCCGTACAAGAGATAGCTGACAAGCTGTCAGGACAGGGAAGTTTTAAGAGGACACATTGTCACAGTGTAAATATTTTATTTCATGTTAATACTTTATTCTATTTTATATTAATATATTAATGCATGTCATTTGCTACAGATTCTTTATATCTTTTTTTTTTCACAATGGGATTAACATACCCCAAAATCCATTATACTCTTTTATCTTTGGTTCTGTGTTGGATAAATCAGAAATGGGGACTTCAACAGCTAGTGCCTACTCTGTCCTGTATTTCTTATGGTGACATGTAGTCAGGTTTTTGTCCCCTTGCACGTGCAGCAAGCCTCTATTTCCTCAGTCTCCCTGAATTGTACAGCAAGTGTCAGGACTCAGTGCGAAACTCCCAGCAGATGCCAGTTGTCTCATACAGACACTTGAAATGGAATTTTAACTCTCTATTCCTCATCTGTCAGAAATACTGATCTCATTCTCCTTTGTGGTCAGTCAAATCCCAAGCCCAGCTACAACTGCGTGCAATTGCTACTGCTGCAGTGTTATTGGTGCAAAGTCTGGGGAATGGGAGGCGGAGAGCTTACATATCAATAATGACTCCTAAATGTTTGTTTAAGTGTGGAGTTGGGAGTATCTTAAGGAATATCTTTGAAGAAGGTGGACCTCGATCAGGTTCAAAACAGATATTCAAAACAAAGGCTGTTTAAATAACAAGTCACTTCTTACATTACAGACACATAATTCAACCTTTTTCTTTATTTGCAGACCCATGATCTATAGTTTAGCCTAAACATTTTATGAAAAGTAACATGATAAGGTAGAGTAGATCCATGTCCAAAGGCCTCTCAGCAGAGACACCAAGAGCTCTGAGCTTTTTCAAAATCACCTGCAACTGGTCACATACAAGACAGACATCTTTTGCTCTTAATCTCCCTAAAAAATATTTGTTAGACAGATAAAGGGACACATTTTCACCTTAAGTGCATCCTTACAACATCAGCTAGCGTGCAATTAACAGAAGAATTTGGTCCATTGCCTTCTGCCAATTTTAATGACGATCTTTGACCTGTAACAATCCTAATAAAACTATCTCATGAATTGTATAAGGATATTCCTGAGAATAAAATAGTAAAATATTGCTAGACATACTTTATTGTGTGTTATAAAATGAGTGAGAGAGAATTTACGCAACTACTGCAGCTCATCATAATCTTATCTGCTTAGAGAGACAGCTGGCACTGCTTTCCCTTAGCAACAGCACCGAAAAGCAGTGAGGAGCACAGAGATAAATTCTTCATTGGCTGATTTGCTTTATAAATCTGTATTAAACCCAAAATTTGGAAACCTGGATAACTGAAATCAAGGCTCCACATCAATATGTAAGCCTCCTTGAAGAAGTGACCTGTTTTTTAAATGATACTGAGCACCCACAGCTTCCACCGATTTCTCTGAGCAGAAGTTAGGCATTTAGCCCTGATTTTGGTGCACAGTACACATGTTAAACATATCTGAAAATCAGACCACTTATACTTAGAAGCATAAACTTTTGCCCTGAGATAATAAAACTATTGTTCACAGGTAGATAGTATCATTTCTATCACCTTGCTAATAGTCTGCAGAGCATGAATAGTGATGTTACAAGTCCCCCACAGCAAAGGGATTCCTCCTGCATTCTTTCTGCTAACTTGTCCTCTTTTTTTTTTCCTGGACCTAATTCCAAGATAAGTCAGATATGGAAGATATACTATGATAGCTATTGCATTTGGGGGGGTTGATCCCCACCCCCCCCCAGTGGAAATTAAATGGATGAGCAACCAAGACAGAGAAGATGTAAAAATGAACACAGCATTTTTAAAACATGAGAATAAATGTCTGATATCCAGGTAAAGAACTCCAACAGCCTTTGCTTTTTTAAGAATTTTCTGTTCCATTGGTTGTTAAGAAATTTATCATCATTTGCTACCACTGAAACCCTATGGCTTTCCTACATCCCCACTTTTTTATTCTGTACCAAATTCCTCCTGTAGATGACGGTATATTTCCCACACAGAGCTGTGCTGGTGCTTCCTGGATCTTGTATTATCACCAACCAAAGAGACAGTTTGTTACCTTTGCCAAAACATTCTCTCTGACCTCAAGGAAAAGAGAGATGACGTCACTGCTCGTTGTGTTCAGCTGTTTCCCCTTCCTTCTACAACAGTGTCCCCCTCCTTACAGTATAGTTAGCAAGGCTACAGCGTGTAATCTTAAAGTGGAGAAAACAGTATTTTTTTTTTTCCTTAGGAGGTTTTTTAGCACATTCATTTTCAAAGCTCACGTTTTCTCTCTCTTTAAAAGAAGATGACTGGGCAGCATTCTCATCAAAGCATTTTCCTGACCCACGCTTCTTTTTATAACTTCTACAGAGCTAATTGTCTCTGTTTCAGAAGGCTTTCAAGGTGTCAGTACTGAAGTTTTTATCTTTCTGCCCATAAGCCTTAGAACTGGTGATCCTAATAAATCATCCTGAATTGTGCTACAGTACTCTCACAACACTATATATAGTTCTTTTGAAACTTCCAGGACATTTTTTTAAGTCAAGTTCATTGTACTGAATTGTTTAATAACCAGTTTAGCTTTCATACTGTACCCTTGAAATAACGAGTCCAAATGATATTTCAGAATAAGCTCCCAAATTAGTTACCCAGCTATTACAAATTCACCATGGATTTCCTACCAAGCACAACACAATGTACATTGTGCAAACACGTAGTCTTCAGAGCATTGGAAAACATTTAATTCTATAAGACTTTGCAGATAATCCTTCTTCTTTAATTCAGGGAGATCTGCACCAGTCTTGAACTAAAAGCAAACTAAATTATTCCATTCATTGTTGCATTTTCTGATATTTTATTTATTATAACAACAACAACAAAAAAATTCAGCTTAATTAGAATCATTTATAGAAAGCGAAACAACTTCAACCTCTGCTTTAGATGAAAATATGAGTTATGTTTACATTTTCTGAGCACATACGTAGCAACTTCCACAGAATCCTATCCTAATTTTATCCATGTAGTCCAAGAAAGTTAAGGTTGGAAATATTTGGGACTTTTCTACTGGTCATTCACCTGGAGTAAGGCTCTTAAGCTGTTACATAATGAGCTCCTTTTTCACTTTCATTTTAGGACTTTCAAAATCATTTCTAGAAATTAATATTACTTGTGTTTTACTTTCTTCAAATTCTTTTTTCTCAGCTCTGGAATTTTCCTATAAACAGGTATCTTTAAAATTCTGTGTCCACTGCAAGAAACATCATGTCTAGCCTGCATTTCTTATTTAATGAAGTAACCAATTTTTGAAGTCTAGAAGGTTTGGATATGCTTTTTAATAGGTGGTACAATATGAATTGTGAGGGTTTATTGTCTTTTTCTACCCTAGCTCTTCCTTCATATCCCTTTTTGGCTATGAATAGTTTAAAAATGAACCCATGAAACAGCCTATAGAAGCAAAAACAAGTATCGGATTAATTCACATGAATTATTCAAGTCTAATTGCACTGTTCTTGTGTCACTAAAAACCTTTACCACTCAACTACTTACACTAAGATGATACATTATCACCATGAAAATCACTAGTAATATTTAAAAATATGCTGATCATATATATATATAGGCATTTACACACATAAATGCAAGTTGAATGTTCAAACAGCAACAAATAGACAGTAATTCATGCAATTTTGGTAACAGATTTGACATTTCTCTGAGTCTAAAAAATGTTTCCAGAATAAGATAGGCAGAGGAAGGAGGTAAAACCTAACAATACAGATAAAAAGGAGACCTCCACTGCTTGCTAGTCTCAGAGTGAAACCTTTTATCTGTGAGGAAGGCCATCACGACCTTCCTGCCGGAGCGGATGGAGGCCCTGTACCGTCTCCGGGCAGAGCCTGCAGGCAGCTCCGCGGGAGGGCAGGCTGCCGGACGGCTGCCCACAGGCGGCCAAAGAGGTGGTCTGTGGCCCCTGGGGACTCCGTGCCCTCCTTGATCCCATTTGGAGGTGTCAGATCTCACCAGGCATTCATGTGAGACCTCTGCGTGATCTCATCACCCAGTGACATGTGAAAGGACGGACAGGAGAGCCCCAGCAGGCTTCAGCATAAGAAGCTAGCCCCAAGCTCACAGAGCGAAGGGCAGGAGATGCCTCCAGAGCCTGCTGTCACACAAGAACCCTTCAGGCATTTCTGAGTGAACCTCTGTACGTAGCACCTTTCATGGCTTTTAATTGTCAGGAAAGCAAAGAATTGCTTCTTCATGGTACAATGACATTTTGAAAATAGCAAATGCATCAATTGCCACGTTCCCACATCCCAGCCAAGAGGATGAACTGCGTGGTGTGAATTAACACGCTCCTGGGCTCCTGCTAAAATATGAGCATTTTAGCTTGTTTTGATTCCCAGTCTCACATAAACGTTCCATTATCTCTAGTGTGTTCTGGCATTCACCCACTTTTGTGTTTTCTCCCATACCTTGAAATTTGCTGACATCATATCAGGTGTGATCAGAAGATGTTTGCATATGACTCAGTGCAACAGGTTGACTTTCCCATAAACCTTCTTCCTTCACGCTCTTTCCCATAACTGAATACATAAGACCTCCTTAAATAACAGTGAGGCTGACAGTCAGGTAAATAATATATCCTACTACATAGAAGAAAGTTATAGTACTAAGTGGTTTTTAACTTGATAATACTTTTTGTGAAAGGATATTCACTTTCAAATAAAATACAAAAAATGTTAAAGACTAATATTTAATGTACTATTAGTATATACATTTGTGCCAAAAAAAAAAAAAAAAAAAAAAAAAAAAAAAAAAAAAAAAAAAGCAGTATTAATGCAGAGAAAACATGCCAGACTTAATCTTGATCTCTTACTGGTCTAAAAAGAGAATCTGATGTAACTACAACCTTCAGCTGCTATACCTCTATCTCACAGTAACTCTAACTCTTTACATCATACACCAAAATACTCCATGTGACAAAGATGGCTCTTAATGTAGCCATCTAGTTTTCTACAAAAAGAGGGCAAAGTGATTACAGAAGGCTGCAGTTTCATTCCATAGGTATTGTCGGCTCTTTTTAAAACTTGTCCAGGGATGCATGAAGCATCACACACTAGCAAAACAGGCATGGTACAAACACTTGCCTTGCCATTCTGGAAAATCATTGACCGACAATAAACACGGTGGAGGGCTTTCCCACCACCTGCTTTTAGGCACTCTCTCAGTATTTCCAGGCCTGGTTTTCCTAAGCTCCCTGTACACATGATGGGGAGATAAAGGCATTGCCATGTTGAAGACCACTCAGTTTCGCTCCAGAGCCCAAGTCAGTGCTGACTGCCACGGGCTCTGCTGTTGTATACGCCAAGTGGCTCCCTCGCTGAGGAAACAAGTCATGGTGAGATACCATGAGACAGCTGTATTCCTGTATGTACCCCCAGAGCACTCAAAATTATATTTCTGCTTTAAATCACACCCTAAATTAGCCTCCCCCCCTCTCTAAAGGGAGTTTATATTTAGACTGAGAGGGAGACTACTTCCTAAGCTAGGTTGAGTACCTAAAGCTTTAGTACTCAAAGTTAGAAAACATGAACTATCCCTGAGTTTCAAGAGAGATTTTCACAGAGCTCAGTCAGAAATTATATACAGAAAGTTTAGAATTAATTTGAATTCATTTCACAAAATCATTTTTTAACTTATTACTACTTCTGCCTTTCACGGGTGAATGAAAAAAGGAATAAATTTTGGAGTAAATTTCTGCTGTTCACTTTAAGAGTATGTTCTCTGGCTAATGATTACACAGGTTCCAGCAATGCTGTCTGCACTGTACTATACTGACTTCATCAACTGTTAACTCTATAAAATCAAAAAGGGATAAAGTTCAAGATAACCACTGATAAATGAGTACTGCATCATGAAACAAAATAGTCCTATAGCTACTGTTCATTGGAATTTAGAGAATTTAGAGGTCACAACTGCTCAAGGTTTACATTGTCAGATACATTACAGGCATTGCCATTGACCCAAATTAAATTCTTATGGATTGTATCAGTTTGTACCATTCACAGTGGAGAGCAGTTAAAAAGCATAAGAGTCTTAATTTAGCCTCACTGCACATCAGGTAGTTACAAACACAGCACCCCGGTGCTCTAACCTGATCAAAAAGTGCTTTAAATGAGCTACCTATAAAGAGCAGTCCTACCTCATTTATTGGCTTTCATCCCCGCGAGATCGTGAACATCAACCCCTGTGACGAAAAGTAACGTTTGGTTGTGTGGATTGGTTTAGACCCAGCTGACACCTGTGTCAGCCTGGAGCAGAGCAAGGGAAGAGGAGACGGGCTCCGGGTTCCTGGGTAATCATGGTGCTGGGTCTTCAGCTGGTTGCAGGTACCTCAAGAGGAACTAATAAGAGTCAGTAATATTACGGTATTACCAAATTAGTAAGAATATGGGAAGGTCGTTGTTGCAAAAGGCTTAAATGAGATGATCTGGAGTTTCTAGGGAAATCATTCTTCTGCCTGTTGGCCATGGTCCTTAACTGAGAAGTTGCTAGGTCCAGAAGCAAGCTTCAAAACACCTTCAGAATAAAAACTCAGACTTTGGATTAGATTTGAGATTTTACAGAAAGACATACAGACTGTGCAAGACATCTCTGATTTGCTGAAGAGTCAGGACTCCAAGTCTTCATTCAGACTGGGGTAAGCAACAACCTTAGTGTATGTCAGAAATGTCTCTCTTCCTTTAGGGTCTTAATAGGTGAGCTTCCTTCCTGTGACTTTCCTGACTTTTACTTTCAACCCAGCTTCTCAGACAGTAGTTTTAGGTGGTGAAACGGACATCTGTCTGTGCTTGAGCTTTGTCTCTCCTTTCATCCCTGTATTTTTTTGTCATCACAGCAAGAACACCTAACTGTAACTGATGCCTATCAGACACTCGCCAGTAGCCAATACAGAGGTCTGTGACCACCTGCAAATTATAAATGTATTAATCTGGGTATAGTGAATATTAACTTGCCTTGGTCATGAATATAAGCACTAAAATAGTATAACTGGCAACAGTATTTAAGCATTTTGTAACATGGTGATGGTGCAGCCAGACAGAATTTGCAACCATTTTACCTCAAGTATGCAAGCAAGAAGATCACCACAAGGACAAAGGAAGATGGGTGTCATTATACGTAGGATTAATATGTGACAAAAAGCTGCTAGACAAAGGACGAGATAAGCACAAGGGACAGGACATTCTCCCAAATACACAAAAAAGATGACTGGCAAAATTAAAAACAAGACAAACAGTATCAAGAGCACAGAAGACCCCTCTCTGGGGGAAGGAAAGGGACAATAGCAGAAAAAAACATGAGGTATAAGCAAGGTAAATTGTAGAAGGCAAGCCCATTTCAGCCCTGACATCTCTCATGGGCAAGCTGTCAAGCCTGATCACTCCAACCTTGGTGACAAAGGACCATCAGCGACCATCGCCATCCATGCTAACTACATGGCATCAGCTCCTTAATATTGTGTACTCACAGCTGATGCAGGATAAGTGTTAAAGACCGATAGATTTGTGTAGAAAATGGTGATGATTAATATTGTGCAAGATTTAGCTATTTTCAAGAAGTATGCTTTTAATTAATTACTTTAGTAAAGTTAAATTTTAATGTTTAAAGCTGACCTGATTTTTCAGTCTTCTAAACACTCCTATCACAGTGATCTTTAATTCCCTAATGGATACACGTTCATTTGCAATGCTGTCTTTGTCTTTGGTTTTATCCTATACCATGAAGTAGGCCAGCAGTGTTACCATTAAACTAAATGGAAGCAGATCCAGAGTGAGATTGCTCTCTAGTATGTTAGGTAATATTCACTTTTCCTCCACTTTAGCCATCTTCTCTCTCACGCACACATACTGATTCTCATGCCTCTTTTTTCTCACTTTTGAAAAGGATGCTCTTTTTCTCTCACTCAGGTTAAAAATTTCTCCATTTCTCTTTCTTTTTATTTTTTTGTGAACATTTATTCTTCATGAACGCCTGCAGAGAAGTCGCCCATACACACGAGTACATTGATGTCTTTTATTCAGCCATAGATGCCATAGAAACAGGTGGGTGGAGTGCAAGACCCAGCTGAGACGTCTAAACCAGGAAAGATGAATCACACTGTGAAGGTGGCAATTTCTCTTCATTAACTGGAAAGGGACTCCAGGCATTTAACTTTGAGGTGATTAAAGTTAGCGAAACAAGTGCTGTCCAGAGCAAAGAACTGATGAACATTGCTTCATAATGCTGTCAGGAGTTCAAGACCCCTGTTTAAGTGCAAGATAATGCAGGAACTGGAGTGAGCTGTGTAGGCGTATGATGGATCTCTTCATTTTCTCACCAAGCTTCTTGCTTCCAAGAAATACTGGAGACTTGAGCTTTGGAGTCCTGACATAACTGGTGCTGGAAAATATGAGACACTGAGACTGATAGATTGCATGGCACTGATGATAAACAGCATGAAACAAAGTTATTTCCTGTTGGGTGAAAATGCCCTCATACCTTGTACGGGACAAAAATTGACCAGGTCATATGATCTTTCTATCATTGCTACAGACATGCATCTGAATTGCTTTGAGACTACTCTGCTTTCATTGCAATGAGATTTGTCTATTGTAACAAAAAAAGCATGTCCTTGTAGCGTAAGGATCTATACTTCCTAGTAGGGTTGTGTATTGCCTTCTCTAATTATATTTTTGTAGCTTGCCACAAACCCACATTTCACTTGACTTGAGACACTAAGAAGTTTCAGTAAGATTCAATCCTTTTTTTCCTCTCGAAAAATGTAGAAACATATATCTAGCTCAGAAAAGCAGTAAAGAGTACAGCATTTGTGCACCTGATAAACAGTAAGTAGGTGAACTAATTTCTCTTATTCTCCTTCAGCAACATAATGACATACGAAATGCAGTATATGGTTTCCACTGAAATGCTAAACCATCTCATATTTCATGACCCTCAACTCTGCATAAAGTATGCTCTATAAAACAAGCTTTTGCTGATACACACATCTAGAAGTGTAATGAAATGAAATTCTACACTGTATGCTCAGTTCTCTCCTCAAGGAAAATGACAAATTTTTATGCAGTAAGGGACAACACTGGAATGGTGCAACATTTATCTACTTAAAGTAGACTAAAACCAGAAAAGCTACACATATGCTTACCTCAGCAGAAAAGACAGGGCCAGAAGCAAATAACTTTTGGGACTGAGCAAAAGCACCTAGAGCAGTAAGTATTGCTGCAATGTACATACTCTGAAAAATGAGAAGTCAGATGTAGTGGAATTCATCCTCACTTGATTACGTCAATGTCTACAATCTACATCTAAGCTAGTCATCCCAAGTGTCTAGTTAGCAGATGTATTTTCAGACATCATAGAACAGAATCATAGAACGGTTTGGGTTGGAGGAACCTTAAAGATCTTCTAGTTCCAACCCTCCTGCCATGGGCAGGGACACCCTGCACTAGACCAGGTTGCCCAAAGCCCCATCCAACCCGGCCTTGAACGCTTCCAGGTGGTTTGTCCAATCCATGCTTGGCACCTTTTTTAGGATGGGAGATGCTTGTTCCTCTCTTGTTTAGTCTGGAGATGTTTGTTCTTCCCTGTTGCCTACAAAGTAAGTTGACCTGAGGAACCCATCCGTCAATGTCTTCAAGGTACATATGTATACCTGATCCCCTCATTAAGCTGAATTTAAGTTACTCTGCATGTTTTTATTTGTCATTCTTGCCCTCTCACAGACAGTATTCTTGAAACTATGCAAAGCACAGAAACAATGGCAATTTGGGAAGACATTTCATCTCAGGTCACTGGTGACAATTTGCTGGTGACACAGTCTGTCAGTGCAGAGTGGTTTGCAGGATCACAAATCTCATCTTTACATATACTGCTCTCCAAGGACAGTGGAGGACCTGGAGCTCAGTGATGCTTACCATATGTTCACTCAAAGTTCAGAATAACCATAAAACTATCCTGTCCTCTTCGGTATTACCACAGTGCTAAAATTAGCAGAGTTTCATCTTCTTAACAAACGTGTAAATATTTATACACACTTCATCAGCATTTTTATCGCATCTGAAATTTTCTCTAAATGGCTTTTAGGTCACTTTTAAACACAATGTCACATTTCAAGGGCTGTCTCAGAAACACATTAGCAAACAATCTGAGTGCTGTCTCTGTTCCACTGGTACTAGGTGAGAATTGATCTATTAATACACAATACATGAAGCCAAATTTAACTTTTAATTTGCCTTCTTCCTTAACAGGTAGGAGAAGAGCACTTTGGAAGTTGCACTTCATGGTCACCAACAAAAACAAGAGTGCATATGAATAAGAGACTTCTCAATTTCTAGAATAAGTGCCAACACCTCAGAGCTTCCAGGCTCTCAGAGTTGGTTTGTAGACCTGAAGCTCATTTACCTCCATCCCAAGTACTACGTACTACTAGGTACTTTGTAGAACTTACTAGGTACTACTTAGTAATACTACTATTACCTAGATACTACTTACTGCAGGTAAGAACTGCAGAAAACCAGGGGAGGCAACCACTGCAATGTGTTGGATCAGAGGAAGATAAGTGGCATTTTTCAAGGGCAGGAATTGCTCTGAGAGGACTCTGGGAAGGGTGCAATGGTCATACAAGGTTGTTAAGTCTGACGAACAGCAATGAAGGATACTTTGTCTAGGAATGCTGTCCTTTTTTTGCAGAAGGTAGTCTACCAGGTTATTGTCCACAGAGCTTGTCTTCAGGGGGGTTGACATTGAAGTAAAGCCTATGACAAGAAAGTATGGCTTGCTGGGATGAAATTTCCAACACACGAGAGAAGTGAGATAGAGGAAAGAATTCCTCAGCAGTCACTATCTCTTCCCTTTTACACACTCTGGGTGGCCTTTTTCTCTGTTCATCTTTAACTTCTTTTTTTTTTTTTTTTTTTTTAATGAAGAGACTATGAACTGAAGCTTCTGTCTGCATTTTGCTAGCGTTACAGTGTTTAAAGTCCCAAGAGGGAATGGAGTGCCAAAAGTTAATTTATGCGAGTTCATTGGCCCAAGTTTTCTTCCCCTCCTGTATACACTGGACTGACCTCTCCCAGAAGCTGTCTTGACTTGTGCCTGGCCTGTTGTCACTACCTCCTTGATTTTCTAGTTTTTCATGTTGCAGCTGTATTTTTCACCGCATTTCTGGTTCTAGCAGCAGACTCACCCCCTGCATTAAATTCACAAGCAGCATCTTAGCACTCAGAAGGGTAAAGCATGAACATTGGGTTGTCAGATAAAGTCAATAAATGCTTGCAGTTCAGCAGCAAAGGCCAGCCGTATAGGCAGAACCTGAGTGGGCAATGTCTACTGTAACATCCTTCATCTTGGGATCACATCAGGCCAGAGCAAGGCTCAGCCCCCGAAACATTGCAGCCATGAGGATGCTGCTTGCTGGAGCAAGGGAAGGGGTTGTCTTTCCCAGGACATTGTGGTAAAGAAGCATTAGTTTGCATGTCTCTCTCAATCATTGTGCAATCAAGATATAACTGTGCCGCACATTCAAGTTGGCCAATAACACCAAAGTTACAGATAATTATGTCTTAAGGACAACAGCATGATCAAAGTGCTTGAATAAAAATACATTTACATCATGAGTCACCATGAAACAGCTTTCCAGCAGAGTGCGCTGACTCTGTATATCTCCAGCTAAAGAATGGCTTCAGGGCCCAAGTTAGCAAGCTGGCACTAGTTCAAGGTTGCCTTGAAAGTTATCTTTTCAGGGCTAATTTATCCCAGCCACATCCTTGAAGACAAGGGGGTTAAAGTGTCAAAAGCCAGGGAACTCAAAAGGTAGCATTCTACACCTGCTTCAAGGAAAGGACTTTTCATACAGATTTGCAAAGGGATTATCTGGGATTCCACATTGAGAGTTTCCACAGTTAAATGGAGAGGAAAAAAAAGACGCAGAACAACTTCCTTGTCAAAAAGAAAGTATTTTGAAAACTGAGGACACTATGTGGTAGGAATTTTTTTCCTTTCACAGTCCTTTCTCCCTTTTGCACCAACTTCTTATGCACGATTATCAATTTATGTCTAAAACTGTATAGTAAATATTGTATATCATTATTTTCTCTCCTTAATGTTAAAGTACCTGTCCTTCTTCTAGTTACTGAATACAGGTGTTAATAGCTACAAATAATTTTGCAAATGTAATTGTAATATAGATACTTAAATAACTGACTATTCTTTAGCCATAACAACAGTCAAATAGCAATTTCAGCTTTCCACTAAACTGAATTTTAGCATCCATAATTTTGTATATAAATGTCTGTACATCTATTTTACATTTCAGGTTATTTATATGTATTAATAATAAATGCATTCTAAAAATAATTCAGAACACAGGGCAATTTCAGAAGTAACGGTTAGGTGTTTCTTAGTGATAAAATATCAACTGCATCAGAATAAATAATAAGGAAATTGTTAATATACAGTAATAAACACATATGTACATCAAAGTTAGAAGTTGATAGACTAGAAATTATTGAATATCTAAAATTAAAATGCCAAAGCTGGATCAGCTAAATAATGAGAAACTGATTGACTCAATTACCTCAGAGGAAATGAGTTCAGCAGTATAGAAATAAGCAACTGGGTCGATGTGTATCAAATAGAATATTTTATAGATTTTTTGAGAGAGCAAGCAGTCTTTCAGATGAGGAGCATATCACGGAGCATGGCCAATGAGATGAACACCTACAGCTATCATTCGTAAGATGAGTAAGCTAGAACCTCATTCAGAATGACAATATTTGTCCTGTTTAATTAATTAATTATGCATCAAAATCCTATCAGGTAGCTTAAAACAGGTCACAGATAAACTAATTCATAGAGATCAGGTTGATTTCCTCCATGGCCAATTTATGGCTGATAATTTGTGTAAATTACCTAATTTAATACAGCAAGTAAATAAATTAAACATCCCCTCTACAGCAATCCCTGTTGATACACAGAAAGCCTTTAAAAGGCAATTTACTGAAGTTCCCAAGTGCATTTAATTCCCAAGGTCTCTTACTAATACTTTAT
Organism: Aramus guarauna; assembly: GCA_013400195.1. Taxonomy (NCBI): domain Eukaryota; kingdom Metazoa; phylum Chordata; class Aves; order Gruiformes; family Aramidae; genus Aramus; species Aramus guarauna. Next base: position 51,898 of record VXBL01002080.1, on the reverse strand, counting down.
TACTATATTTTAATGACATTGCATTTGCTCTTTCTAGCGTTTGCCAATGCATATATTGAAAGTGGGTGAAGAGCATTTGGCCCTCCCTCCTTATACATTCGTCTTGTAGCTAGATAGGATCAGCACTGAGGGAAGCGGTCCTTCTCCCCTAGACTCGTCGTTTATTCCGTTTGTGGCTAATGGAGAGAACTAGGTGCTTCTTAAAGCCTTGGCAGTCCTGGCTGCTCAGACTGAGATATCTCGGGTTACCCCCACCTTTTGTGTGTGGCGTTTGAAAGCTCTGCAATGACTGCTGCTCATTATTTCACACACAGACACGTTCCCGGGGATGGAGCCGTGCTATGTGCCAATCCTTGTCAAAACAAGCCAGCAAAACAATACCCTTGAAAAATGTGCTGTCATCCTGACATTTGCTCTCCAGAGGAAAAAAAAGAAATTAAAAAGAGAGAAAAGGAATGAAAACAAATGACTCACAAGCCGGCTGAAGGAAGCGGCATGTCTTGTGGCCAGCAGCCCGACGGCTACAGTACCCACATCAGGGGTATGTGGGTCCCACGTAAGGGAGCACCCTGCTCCAGGAGAGCTTCCTGACGACCAAGCTGTGGGCTGTTCTTGATGGTGTTGTAATTCCTCCCATTGATGCCTCTCTGCTTTGCGTAATATTCTGAAATACTCAAAGCAGAAGTAGAATGACTCAGTAAGAGGGAAACTTAAGCCCAAATCCCCTGTCTAAACCAAGTCTTTCTTGGCTTAAACATACAAAGGTAGCAGCGTCAGCAGAAGAGGCTGAGGCGACATTGTCAGAGGAACCTCATGCTCACCCCACATCCCTGGGAAGGACGAGAAGAGACAATCTTTAGGCAGGTGAAGAAGGTGAACCCTTGTCTGCAGCATCCTGAGCGAGGCAGAGGTGCAGCCCAGCGCAGGGAGGCCAGCCCTGCCTCCAGAGACCTGACATCTGCTCCCAGGCACCGAGCAAATAAAAACAAACCCGCACCAGTGAGAAGCAGTGTTAAGTGGCATGATGTACCACAGCTTCAGTCTACCAGCCAACCCACCATCGTCAAGGACTAACCAAGGCTTCTAACCAGGATTTGAAGAATAAAGAGAATAAGGCTTTGAATGACTGTCAGAAGATAAGCCGCAGAGGTACAAGCAAGAAGCAGCAGCACATGTCTTCTCCTCTGGCAATGTGATGTCTGTCCTCTTTTGCTCCTGTCGGTATGAGAACCTTGCCCAGCAGACAAATATGGGAACAACCATTTCAAAAAAGATCAAAGTAAACTCCTCTGACTTTTCCTTACAGCTTACTGTCACTTTTATGTAACTCAGTCTTTTGGCAAAACTGAGACAAATACCACAAATTATTTTCAGCCACCTTGAAACGGTAGGGGGTTTTTTTGTAAATACGTTATTCAGAGAAAAACACTTTGCCTGGGTCTAATCAGAAACTAATTAGAATCAGCATATGCTTTTCTGCACAGTTACCATGTCATCTGGAACAGCTAGATATACAAACCCAGACCTAATCAAACTGAGATGCTTAGCATTGGGAGCATTATCATCTGAAGAGTCTTCTGCAGTCGACAGAAAAAGAAATAGCAGCATGATTCAACTTACCTGGTATCTTGAACCATCCTCTAAAAATGAGTATTGCTCCCCCTTGATTATAGAAGGGGTCTGAGAGTGTGATTTAGTTGCCTGAGCACTGGTAGCCAGCACTATTTCAGATGCCCCAGAGTACCCACCTGGCCTGCACCTGCCCCTGTGGAAGAGCACAAATATCTCCTAACTCCCACGGTGCATCTGCGAGACCCAGACAGGTGTCTCAAGTACCCTGGAGAAGCCCAAATGGCACGTAGGAGTTGCACCGTAACCACTTCTGCGTGCTTCAGGTAAGACCTGAGATCATACAAGGTGAGCCTGGGCTGCCGGGGCACTGCTGTAGTCACAAGTGATGAGTAGCAGGAGTGGCACAGGCTGAAGTTGTGGCTAAGCTGAGAGAGACCCAAGGAGAGAGAGAGCTATCACAGAGCAAGCCATGAGTGCAGAGCTCCGCTTGTTCTTCCATGAGGCACTACTGTGTTGTGAAGGGACTCCTCAGACACTATTGTTATAAAGCTTATGTGTCAAACTCTTTCCCTGAATCCATTCCTAACGTATGAAGTCATGAAGCTGTCACACACATATACCCACAAAACCCACTTTCCTGCAGCATTTTTTATTCTACACCTATTGACACTACCACAGTTATACAAATTACATTTAATGGGAGCATTGTATAGAGACAAACAACCAAAGCTAAAGCCAGAATTTGCAAAACTCTAATCTTTGGTCACCACAAAATTCTTGTGTCTCAAATTTTCTTGCCTATTTGATGAACTTCCCTCTTGTCCTTTTGGTGTTTTCCTTTGGATAAAGCTAAACATTTTCTTGTATCATAAAGAAAAATCTTCAATTTTATCATTAATCATAGAACTAAGACATTCATATGAAACAATTCATTTTATGACAACACACTAGGCTTTTAAAGGGAGATATGAGAGGTTTTTCATCTTATGAGGATCAATGTAGTCATATAACCAAGAGCAATTTCAGTCCATTTTTCAAACCATCTGAAGTCCCGTGTATTGAAGAAAAATCATTCAGCAAATATAGTTTCAATGCAAGTGGTAATTTAGGATTCTGTATGACTGCAATGATATTTGTAACACTGGCCACCAAAGTTTATCACCAAGACTTTGCCAAGCAAAATGCAACAGACACCCATCCTAATTGCAGGTTTTCATTTAAAGAAATGCAGAAAATAGGACAGATTATTTGCAGGATTGAAAACTGTTCATCTGATTTATACTCAGTAGATAATGATGCACAGTTGAACATGTTTAACCACTGATTAACTTCAAAGTATACAATGTACAGCCCCGTCCTGCTGCAATACAATCCAGCTTAAGGAGTCTGAGGCAGGTTCCTGAGCTGGAAACCTAGGCTGTCCATGCAGAGAAGCAGCATCTGAACTCTTTCCCTGGACTGTCTACACTGATTCCGAAAAGTAGATCCTGGGATAACCCCTACTGTGTGTAATTCTGAGGCTGGGTGAGAGGTGGGCAGCATGTTAATACTGAAAGACCTGTAGGAAATGGCTGAAGGGCTGCAAACAAGCATGAATAACAATACTGTAAAAGTATGTCACTTAAGAATGTCAGATTATAAAAACCCACAATACCAATACCCTTCAAAGCCTTTTTCAAGACCAATCAAGACTGACTAGGAATTAAAAAGACAGAATGGGAAGACTTTCATTCATTTGCTTTATGCAAGTATGCTACTGGTTTGGTCTCCCATGTCCAGGAATACCAAAACACCACCTAGGTATTATGTTTAAAACAACTTAATTAATGGACAAAAGCTCCACCATGTTCTGCTTGTTAGGACCACTATGCGGCTGATGAAGGTGAATGTGCTTTGTTCATAAGGTGTGTAGAAGGTCAGTTGTGCATGATTGTTGTGGTTTAACCCCAGCCAGCAGCTAAGCACCACACAGCCAGCTCAATCCCTCTGCATCAGGAGAGGGAAGAGAATCAGAAGAGTAAAAGTGAGGAAACACATGGGTTGAGATAAAGACAGTTTAATAAGTAGAGCAAAAGCCACACACACAAGTAAAGCGAAACAAGGAATTCATTCCCCACTTCCCATGGGCAGGCAGGGGTTCAGCCACCTCCAGGAAAGCAGGGCTTCATTACGCGTAACCCTTACTTGGGAAGACAAATGCCATGGCTCCAAAGGTCCCGCTCTTCCTCCTTCTTCCCCCAGTCCTTTACATGCTGAGCATGACATCATATGATATGGAATATCCCTTTGGTCAACTGGGGTCAGCTGTCCCGGCTGTGTCCTCTCCCAATTCCTTGTGCACTCCCAGCCTCCTCACTGGTGGGGTGGTGTGAGGAGCAGAAAAGGCCTTGGCTCTGTGCAAGCACTTTTTTCAGAAGTAACAAAAACATCCCTGAGTTATCAACACAGTTTTCATCACAAATCCAAAACATAGCCCCATACTAGCTACAATGAAGAAAACCAAAACATAGCCCCATACTAGCTACAATGAAGAAAATTAACTATCTCCCAGCCAAAAGCAGCATATTGTCCACCCCTTATTCCACACCATTTATGTCATGCTCAGGTCCTGCACTGTCCAATATATCCTCATTAACCACCATCCCCCTTCTCATTCTTTGATGTAATATGCTGATATCATTCCCTTAGTCTATGGACCATCCTTGTAAAATGTCCACAAAACGTCCACAAAATGTCTTTGGAGTTCACTTAGTCCATGACTTGGGGCACCATCTGTTATGGTGGTCACTCAGGACAAGAGAGGTGGTGTGATGCGTGGAGTTACTGGGTACTAAAGCCAGCTCAGGTTGGGTCACTGCTGCACTTGCACTGCTTCTTGTAAAGCTTGTCCTCCACTGGTTCAGGTGGTTCCTGCTATGGTAATTACTATAAAATTACTATGCAACTCAAATCATGGGTTAAAACAATTTAAAGATATTTGCATTACAGTCTCCACCCCTGGTCCCTTTGGACTAGGCCATCAGATTTAACATTGCAATGAACTCCTCCCCATGCCCCTACTCCGGCTTGGCCTTATCCACAGACTGCAGTCACTTAGGAGTGTACATGCTCCAAGTAGCGCCTTATCCATGAGCCACAGTCTCTCCAGGAGCATAGCTGCTGTGGCATAGACTTATCCACAGCCACAGTCACTTTGAGGTGCACCTGTTCCAGCGTGGTCTTCTCCATGGGCCACAATGCCTTCAGAGATATGCCTGCTCCAGCATGGCCTTACCCACAGTCACACTCACTTCAGTTCCTTCAGAAATAAATCTGCTCTGTCATGGGCTCTTTCATGGCCACACACTTTGAGGTGCTCCAGCATGACCTCATGCACGGTTACTGATGCTTCAAGGTGTACCTGCTGCAGCATGAAATTATCCTTGGGCTGCAATCCCTTCAGAGCTATACCTGCTGCAGCACAGACATAAACACAGCCACAGACACTTCAAGATATACCTACTCTGATGTGGTCTTATCCATGGCCACAGATGCTTTGGGGTGTCCTGCTCCCACGTGGACTCATCCACAGGTGACAGTCCCTTTGACTGGAGTGCAGACAGGAGTTCCATCCTGCCCCGTACAGCAGCACGGGAACAGCAGCGATGCCCTGGCCATCTGCCAGCCCAAGCACATCGTCATCGCTGTTATCAAAATGTTCCCAGGCACAGCACAGTCAGATGATAAGCGGTACAGCACTACAGCGAGCAGTGAAAGTAAAAGCAGACACTAATGAGCACTAGATTCTAATATACAATCAGGCACGCAAGCCCTGTGGCAAGCATAGGAGCCTGCCAATTAATAGCTAAACAGCAATAACAGCTACAAATTTGATGTAGCACATGTCAATCAAACCTGTCGTTATCTTGAACCCTTTGAGCCCCATATCGGGCACCAAAAAGGACTGTTGTGGTTTAATCCCAGTTGGCAGCTAAACCCCACACAGCCGCTCACTCCCTAACCCCCAGCAGGATGGGGGAGAGAATCGGAAGAATAAAAGTGAGAAAACTCCTGGGTTGAGATAAAGACAGTTTAATAGGTAAAGCAAAAGCCACATGCACAAGCAAAGCACGACAAGGAATTCATTCCCCACTTCCCATGGGCAGGCAGGGGTTCAGCCATCTCCAGGAAAGCAGGGCTCCATCACATGTAACTGTTACTTGGGAAGACAAATGCCATGGCTCCCAACATCCCCCTCTTCCTCCTTCTTCCCCCAGCTTTATAAGCTGAGCATGACATCATATGGTATGTGATACCCCTTTGGTCAGTTGGGGTCAGCTGTCCCGGCTGTGTCCCCTCCCAACCCCTTGTGCACCCCCAGCCCACTCACTGGTGGGGTGGTGTGAGAAACAGAAAAGGCCTTGGCTCTGTGTAAGCACTGCTCAGCAGTAACGAAAACATCCCTGAGTTATCAACATAGTTTTCATCACAAATCCAACACATAGCCCCATACTAGCTACTGTGAAGAAAATTAACTCTCTCCCAGCCAAAACCAGCACAATGGTATTGAACCAACAGGAGGAAGTTCGTTTGTGCATGATGCTGACCAGGTGCAATCTGTGGAATCAGCCAAAGAACAATGGGTTTGTAGAGGTTCAGTCATTTCAACCTTCAGCATGTGATAAGAGAAATAGCTGCAGTGCACAATTGGTATTAAACAACAGAGACACTGCTGGCAAAAATAAGAAAAAATGTCAACCCTGATAAGGATGAGGGAGAAATACAGTATTGAGAAGTCTCAGAAAGAGCAGCACTGTTAGAAGCAAAAAAAGAGGACACGATGTAAATTCTTGAAGACGCCAGACTCTATAATCTGAAAAAAAATAATGGTTTTGCAGATATTTTTTGTATATGCACCCACAGATCATCCAAACACAGACAGAAGCCCAGCTCTGCATCCCAAGGCCTTGGCTGGCCACCAGGCAGCACCGTGGACAACTAGATCAGGTTAACTACAGAGACTAAGAGAAAGTATGAGTGAATGCATAAGTAGCTGCTTCCAATGAAGTTTCAGCCAACAAGAACACTGACACTCTTCCCGTTGCAATGGCCACACCTAAATAAGACAAAGTAAAGATTAAATATTAACCTGCCGATTTATATATATATATGTATACACTTAAAATAAAACTGTATAATATATCTTAATTTTCAGCTAGCATATTTTTGCACCATGACGTGAGATGGCCTGAGTAGATTTAGCTTTGTCTTTATTCTAAAATTTGTCCCTTTAAACAAAAACAACAACAATAACAAAAACTTAAGGGAAAGAAAGCAAGGTCAATCCAAAGCTAACAAGAGCACAACAAAAAAATCCTTTAAACAGACCTTGAAGCTGAATGATATGCTAGAGCTACTTACTAGTGAGATATGCAGTGCATGCACTTGATGGTAATAATAATGCTGCTATCAACATGGAAACGATGGGTTTAAACTTAATCTTTTCTCTGATAAACTCTCCCTTCATCCAGCCCAAGGATTTACAGCCTAGACTGCTAAAAGTGTTTCAGACTCCAACTCAGGACCAAACCGTGCATCTGTCTGTCCCGTTTCTGTAGGGGTTGGGAGACAGTGCATTTTAAAAGCAAATACTTAAAGTCTAAACACTAGAAGCGGAGTAGCAGGGCTGGAGGATCTGAGGGGGTGCTGGGGAGCCACGCAGCGGGTACAAACCCGGTGCCGTCGTCTGTCCCGAGAGCCGGCCCGGCGCTCAGCAGCGCTCCATGGCCATGGAGCAGCAAAAGCGGGAGCAGCAATGTCCACCTGGCTGCAGCAAAGTAGGGGAAACAAAAGCAATAAACACAGTGGTCGTGCAATGTCTGTAGGGTCATAAAGAAAATAAAAGCCTTTCTCATGGTAAAAATGCCAAAAATGCTCCTTTAATTTGTTTGTTTGTTTGTTCGCGGCAGTATGAGAAAGGCCTCTTCACTCTTCCCAATGCCCTGTTTCAAATGTTTACAATGTTGCAAAATTTTGGTTAAATAATCAATAATTATTGTAAGCAGTCACAGAAAGGTCATTTTATTTTTGCAGGCAGAGGGCAGATTCAAAACAGCTGAAATGAAAAGTGCGACTTTGTCTTACGCATCATTTTCAGGAGCCGTGCCATCATTTCAGCGTTGTCCCCACACTGACTGAAGCGACAGACTCAGGTAACCGAAGCTGGTGACTGGCGTGGGGGCACAGAAGGGTGAGAGCTGAGCCAGAGCTACGGCAGGAGAAATGGAAGGGCAGAGACAGTTCCGCTTTGCACAAATGGAGACGTCAAAGGATCAAACTCATGCAATGGCCATCGATGCCTCAATACACGCTTTGCACAGAAGTACATAGTCATCTGGAGTTTTTTCTAATGCCCGGGAGAAGAAATGGCGGTGTCTTTCTGGTCTGCTACTTTTGACTAGCATGTGATAAGGAGAAAAGTTAGTATATAACACTTAAATAGCAAAATTCATTTGCTGATGGTAAGAGCAGAATGTACAAAGAATCACTTGGCTTTTGTTGTTGATTTGCCAGCAGTAACATTCAGGTTGCAACATACAGTTTTATAATACAATAAACTTTATTTCTCATAGTATCTTTTATTAAAACCTGCCTCCCTAGTTGCTTTTCTAAATAATGGACTAGTCTCAGTTAAACAGTAAGTACAGTAGCAGGAGAGGAGAGCAGTTCAGAGCTGTCAGCAAGGCAAAATGCGTTTCAGTGAGTTTGAGCACCAGGGATGGCTTTCATCCTTCAGATGTTATAAGCAGGGTCTCCTTTCAGTACATTTATGCCCACTAGCAAGCAATTAGAACATGTTCATTGGAATAAAAATAATTTTCTAAAGAGAATTTTGCTCTCTGTGACATCTAATTTGCTTTGCTTCAAAACAGCAGCTGTGATGTGTCATTGTCCACATAACTTGGTGCAGGACAGTCCTAGGGCACCAAGGAGGAATTTGGACCCCACAGCTCAGAACAACGAACCCTAAACTTCACCTGTCAGCCGCCCAGAGTCCATCAGCAACAGGGCAAGGGAGGAAGGATCAGTGCCCTCATTTTGTATCACTGCATGGCAGTCTGAGTACTTCCCCGAGATGTGGGGTATTTTGTCTCCAGGCCAAAGGGTTCAGAGTCATATCTTCTCTGTTCTTCTAGTTAGATGTGGAAAAACTGAGCATGCTAGTTCTTATGAAGATAACGTCCCCTGAAGCAGAGATAGCAGGAGTAATGTCACATGTCTTAAAAAAGCTTCCCAAAGTATACGATAGAAATCTATGCAAATATAAATATAAAAAAAATCTCATGGAGCGGTTATGGACAGGTCAACAGATGTAAAAAATCTTGAAAAACCAAAGAAACTTTCACTGTTACTCTCAAATTTGTCATTATACATTACCTGCAGGTATATGTGTAAAATTTTTGATACGCCTTTTCAAATTAAGGCAGAATCCCTGCTGCATCCAGTGCCAGTCATCTCAGTATTAATTGCTGTTATGCCAAGACAGAAAGCATCGCACACCCCTCTCCTCACGCACATAAACCCCCACACCTACACGAGCAGACAGTCATTACTAATCACTAATAGCTCACCGTCCAGGTAGCAAAAGACAAATGAAGGCAGCAAACAGGTGGGACCAAGAAACACGATGAAAGAGGCCCTCTTTTGACAAGTTCAGTGTTCTGCAACCAGACCCTTAGAGAGACAATTTTTGTTCCAAAGCTTCATCTTTCCAGATGTTTTTCTGCCCCTCTTCCTCCCTGGAGAAGGAGGACCTTCTTCCCCATCTGCCTGTTCTTCCTTGTGACCACGTTTTGTCAGGCTCCTAGCCTTGCACGTGTTTTCAGAAGAGATTTGGCACAAAGGATTACCTTTTAAAAGGTAATCGTCACAGGATAAATAGGCAGCATGGGAGAAAAAAATTGCCTAAAGTCGTGTCTTTCACAAAATATTACTTTTTCAATTAGATTAGAAAAATACCAATAACATCTCCATTCAAGCCCATTCTTTTTCAGGGATTGTAACTCTGCATGGGGTTTTGTTCCTTTTTTTTTTTTTTTTTTTTTTTCCAAAGGGGTAGAGCCAAGACAAAATTTAATAGAGCATAGTTTAGTTTTGTTTCAAGTGTGTAGTCCTAACAGGATCCCATAATAAGCACTTTTCATTCCAGTTCCCGTTATAGGAATACCCTTGACACTCCCCATAGCGGCACATTAAAAACAAACGAGGCAAGAATGCCATTTCTACATTATAAACCATCGAGGGATTCTTTACAACAAGGCTTTACATTTGAAACTGTTTATAAGGGTTCCTCATTTTTCCCTTTTTATTAAAAAATGCATACATTGCATACCTTAATGCATACATCAGGACTGTAAGGAGAGTAAAATTAAGCATTTGCACAGTCACAAAAGCAAGACCTCAGACTGCAAAGTCCTTGGACACACGCTCCTGATGCCCCTGCTAAGGCTAGCCTGCATTTTCTGATGTCAACCACAGCAAAGCAAGAACTTATAGTAGGAATAAATGGAAAAGACTGAAGGCTGGATTAATAGCTCTGTGGCACTTTAAAGTCCAGATCCAGGAGTGAAAATGAACTGCAGCTAAACGCCGAGTATCACAGAAGTCACCAAACATAATTCTCTCCCAGTACTCTTCAAAAAGTGAGTTTAAAGCTGAAGTGGGGAATTAACTTCAGACTGGAGGTCTGTATTTAGACCTAGCAAGAAATCATTGAAAAGAAAGAATGGCAACCCTGAGACACAAATGAAATGGGCTGCCAAGCAGATTTTTCACAGTCATGATAATTATTTTTGAAATCTCACAGCTTGCTTTTCTCCAAGTAGAAAGCAATTCTTCTCACTATTCTCTTTCATGACAACTTGGACATCAGCTCTCTCAAAACTGATTTTCACTTACAGTGGTATTGTTAATTATTATAATGAGATATGCAAGAATCTAAGGCTTAAAAAAAAAAAAACCAGATACGGTGCCTCATTGTCTATTTAATTAGAACACAATAAAGTGTAGATTTATCCTTTTTAATGTTTTGCAGGCAATTTTCACACATGTGGTAAGTCTGTTAGAAATTTCATGCATAGTTAGGTTTAAAGCTTCCCTGATGTTTGTCAGATACAGCTGAAGCAGTGATTTTGTGTTGTAGATATAATTAGGTGGCACACTGCCATGAGTTTCCCTTTTCTCCCTTATTTTTGCAACTCAGATGTCAAAGCAAATTATTGATCAGCTGTAAGATGTGAGGGGGCCAGTTATAGGGGGAAAAAAAGAGGCTAAATTTTCATTAGTTTTTCACTGAAATTTGCAAGTTTCTGAAGCATATTCTCATCTCGTTGGACTGCGTACCCCACTCTTCTCCTGCTGCTGTTATCCTAAGGCGGCTTGTCATTGAAATGTTCTCACCTGGGAAATAATTGCTTGTTTCAGTCAGGATCTCGGTGACTGTGTGTCCTCCTCACAAGAACTATCGTCTCGGTTGGTCTTTTTTTGATTCTCCTGACAACAGAAAAGCCAAGAATTGAAAGAAGGAGAAATATGCCTGTGCAGTGTTTGAGAGCTGGCCCACTGCCATGCTAAAACAAGAGCCAAAGTCTGCAGGGGCAGGAGCTGCCAGCGCTGCCGGGGCACAAGGGAAGGGCACCCGACGAGGAGAACAGACCACGAGATCCCCCCCACCCCCATGACCTGTCTGCAGGCTGCACGCCCAAAAGCCAAGCGGGCAAAGCTTTTGGGCACCAACGGGCACCTTGTGCCGGCAAATGCTCTCGCAGCTGCTCGTAAGAGATCGCGTCAGCCTGGTTAGGGAAATTTAATCTCTCCTCTCTCTCTCTATGCCTTTCCTAAATCCAAGGCAGGAAGAAGTGGTACGGTACTCGGGGAAATGTTCTGCTGTTGTTTCCAACCGTGTCTGCTCTCTGGGGACTCGGACGCGAGAAGGCGTGGGCTCCTCTGAACTTGCTGTGTCAGTTCCCTTTGCTGCCGATGGCGAGGAACACAACTCATCTCATCCTTTCCACCTAGACATTTAAAGCAGAGCAGGTGAACCGCAGTTTCAAGCATCTATTTTAAGGCACTCAGGAAATCTGCTAGATAGCAGAAAATGTAGAAGATGACAATCTAAGTGTCTGAAACTACACAAGATAAATCCCAGTCCAGAGTCCGGAGATAGAGATCTAACCCTTTCCTGCACACGCTCTGGAAGTGTTTTGCAAAATTTACACTCCTTGATACGTCCCATAATGGCAGACATAAAATGGAAGCGAAAAATAATTTACCTTTGCTTTCATTTTAAACCCCTTTGCTGCGCTGTTTAAAGCTTTGATTCTTTCATGCAGAAGCTGAATTCCCCTGGTAGTATAACCAGCGTAATTCTTCAAACTGCCCATTCAAGGGGAATTTTGCAATTCTTCTAATATCAAAATATTAAAATCTAAATGCTTCTTAATTAAAAAATGACATTGTATATTATATAAGTATTCTTTTATTAAGGTAATTACAACTATAATGATAAAGAATAACAATTCCCTTAGTAATATATACATTTGTGATTCCCAGCTCAGAGTACAATTTCTTCAACAATTCTGGTTGCATCTCAATTGCTTGAACAGTTATAGTATTGATAATTTGAATATTTCAGCAGTGCTAAATCAAGCCCTCACAATCTTGAGACTTGTCTAAAAAGCAAAAGTGGTGGCTCATCTTGTTTTCTGCTTTTAAGCATGTTGACTCAGACCCAAATTCTTTCAAGTCATACTGGGCCAAATTAATGCCTACCTGCCTCCTTTCTTTGCAGTACCCATTCCTCTGCTGTGACTGCACTGACTAAATATCATGCCCATTTCGCAAGGTGAAGGGCAGTGGCGAATAAACCCTCTGGAAAAATTCTTATCATGAAGTTATGTGATGTTTAAGCAGTTACAGTATGACAACACCACCTCCCTGAGCCTCAGCTGTTATCTCCTGCTCTGAACACGAACAGACTAATGATTTTCCTCCTTACCTGTTTCTTCATACTTCTCTGGCTTGCCAGTGAATCCTGCAACGTTTCTAGCATTACAGCCCTCTTGCTTTCAGTCTCCTGCCGAACAGCATGTCAGTAGGTGGCAGCCCATGGCTCATTAAGGCAGTTCTGCAGTGCTAAATTCATAGCAGAGTCTGGATTTACAGCTTTTTCAGTGGACAATTTATTATTTTAATGCCTTTTTCCACCATCTGTTATACTGGGAATGATGGAGACTAGCAGTAATGTGTCTAAATCCAAATTTTACTGCAAATTGCCCAACTTTATGTTCTTTAAACTGTAGCCCACAGTCAGACAATATTATTCACTGTGTACAATGTGTAGTGAAAGATGGGCTGGATATGTATGATCATGTGTTATTGTAGTATCTACCATGGGGAAGTGAGAACAGCAGTCCAGGATACGACCATCAGCAATTTTTTAACAAAATACAGAAAGATCTTTTTTGTTTGCTTGTTTTTGAGAAGAAATAAAATTAAAAGATAAAATTCCTCTGTGATCTTTTCATTCCAAGGGAGGACCTTTCCCAAATTGTGCATGTTGCAACCAAAATCCCTGACAGCTAGAAACAAGCCCTGCTAATTGCTCACCCTCAGTGACTTAAGAACACACAACACCATGAAAAATCAGAGAAAATGCCTCCATTGTCCATGCGAGATAAGTAAAGCAGTGAAACAGGCTTCTACCAAAGCAATGGCACACACAACATATGCACATGAATGACTGCATGTATGTGTCCATCTACACCCTCTTTCTGTGTCTTTGTCACACCCACTGCCACATGGCCAAATCACAGCAAGCTGCAATGGGGAATGATGTGACCAGCTCAGACCTGACAAACTGTTAATTTGAGGGTGGGTTGGGGTTTTTTCTTTGTTTGTTTTAATTTATAATGTTAAAAATAGGAATGTGCAAGTTGCTATAGAGGATGGCTACATCTCCAAGCTCCCAGCAGAAACAAGTCCCAGCAGAGCAAGGTCCAAATGCAATAGAGCATTTTCTGGCTGGAAAAAAGCCCAGACCCTCAGGACAGCACCTGCAGTCAGGGAGAAGGGGGAGAAAAGGGAGGTTGTCACTGTGTCCTGGCATGTCTGTCCCAGCAGAAAGGGACACAGGCTTGGAGAGCAAAGGCACTTTCCCCTTCTCTTGTCTCACAAAGATCTGCTCTGATAGAAAGTGAGGGCAGTCCTTCCATCTCTGCATGACACAGAAACAGGTTTGCTCTTACCACAGAGATGTCCTGGTAAAGACCACTACATTGTTCCTGCATTTGCTGGCAATGCTTTGAGCATCTGCAGCAGCCAGCAGATAAGATTCACCTGTTTTGATAACAGGAGGACTTCATGCAGCCCATGTGACTGATGTGCCTGAGCCCTGGAGCTGAGCAGGAATCTGACCATGACCTCTCCTGGACAACAGCAACACCCCCACCACCTGCCTGTGCTTCCAAATCATCCCAGTGGAGACAACATACTCTCAAATCAGGTTGCACAGGACTGAGCCTACTAAAGGGGAAGAGAAAGTGAGAGACTGAATTGGTCCTCTGAAGGCAACCTGCCATGAAAGAGCCAAGAAAGGACTTGGTGAAATTGTTGGCATGGATTGACACATTCAGTTATCACTACCACCCCCCTCTCTTATGTTTCGTGACCCATAATAGCACAGGCTTTTTTCTGAACCAGGCTCACAAGTGTACACAAAAATTACTTGCTTTAATCTGCTCATCCCCACCTGCTACAGGGTGGGTAGAAGTTACAGCTACCATTACATTAGGAATGGTATTTATGGAAAGAGCAGGGAGACCATGAGCAGGCTGAAACCATGGACCCAGAAGGTTTTGGTTATTGTTCTTCAGATGTGCCACTGTGGTAGACATGGGTCCACGTGAAACTAGAGGTACCACCCAGCCTTACAGAGAGTGAGACGCATTACAGGCTCCTTAGGGAGATCTAGGAGGGGAAGAGAGTTTATGCCATGGCTGTCAGATATCCATGTCAAGCATACGGTAACAGGTCAAGCAGTGGTCCCCTGAGAATGGAGGGAGGAACTGGTAAATAGACTGGAAATACTGGAGTGTCTGACAGAAGGCAGACATCGTAGCACTCTGCATGAAAACCATACTTGACTGATAAGAAAACAGAGGCAGGAGCACAGAGGCTTGCTCGAAATCACTTGGTCAGTTACAAATAATTAGCGAAGTTGAGGTGCAGATACGTTCCCTTGTGTTTGGTCCTGCTTCTCCCAGAGATGCTGATGTGATGTTAAGGACAGACTGATGGATAATGTCTTTCAGATGCCAGGTATGGCTGTTTTTTATAGAGTTGTCAGCCACACTTTCTAATCAGCAGCTAGAGAACTTGTTTTCCAAATAACACTGGAGGTCAGGGTCAAATGTTAACTTTTCTAAAAAATTTCTCTTTGAGAAGTTGTCCTACAGTGAAATCCTTGCTGCAAATCCCTTGGAAACTATTTTATCTTCCTCTGAAATCCTTCTCCCTGTCTGATATTCAAATAGAATGGTAGAAAAAAGGATTTAACAACAAAGTATTTTGAAAACAACCAAGTTGGCTAATGACTTGTCAAGTGCATTATTTCCATTTCCTCTCTGAAGAGGAATGAAGGAGGTTTCTCAATAGTGAGCAGGGGTACCAGGACCCATCTCCCCTTGGGGCTTTCCCTTCTGCGCAGGCCCCCGGACCTGTGCGCAAACATGCTCCCCACCTCCAGGGATCACCGCTGCACCTGGAGGCTTCTTTGTCCCTTTTTCTCCAGGTCTGACTGGGTAACTCAGGTGCAGCATTCAGACTCAGACCACCCTCCACATCCAGTCCAGACCCCTTTTCCTGTCAGCCTTCACCAAGCCCCTCTCAGCAAAGCTGGTGCCACTGCCCTCTGCTTGTCTCTGATATGACTCAAACGTAGGCTCGCATGGTAGGAGGAAAACTGCAGCCCCAAATAAGTTCTCTGCCCACACTTGACTGTCAAAGAAACAAACTCGGAAGGCTAGTAAATCAGATCAAATGTCAAAGTCAGCATTTTAAATCTCTCCAGTTTCTGCCAGCTGGAAGCAGCAGAGCACACACCTTGACCCTCACATGGTGTCCTTTGTACCAGCCTCTCCCTTCTGTCTATAATCCTCTGCAGAAGAGCCTTGTGACAGGCAGAAATTTAGTAACTCCTTCATTCTGGAGGGTCCGTACATCTTGTGGTACCATTGCCCAGCAATGACATCAGCCATGAGCCTGTTCCCCTCTTTTCTATTTTCCCAAAATAACTTTATAGTTATTTTTACACTACCTATCTTTGTGCATGGGAGACGTGCAATGAACTGTCCTGGAATAGCATTTCCCTGTTCTCCTTCAAACTCTGGCTCAGGACTCAATCCTAATGACGTATTGATCACATTTACGCACATAGTGAAGTCAAATATATCAATATTAATGTCCTAACAGCTCCTTAGATGAGTGAGAGATGCTGTGTGAGTCCATGAAGACACCGCACAACTCTTAACAGATAACATCAGCCTTAAAAATATGTGGCCTAAGTGCCAATACTGCTAAGGGAGACTTTGATGGGAAAGTCATGAAGACTCCATTGATAATACTTTTGAGCATCTCTAACAGGAAACAAAAAGGCTTTTTGGACATTCTCTCACTGAGAAAAATCAGGCAATGCATGATCTGAAATGGAAACACCAAAAGCTCAAGCCCTTCCCCAGTTTGGTGCCTCCTTACCGAGGTGTGCTGTGACACTGACATAAAACCAGCAGCTGCAATACAGTAACAGACATATCACACACCTGCCCCACATATCTTGCAAGGCTGTTGTTCTCTGCATAAGTCCATTACAAGCATGATTCACACTGGCTGCACAAGGTATACGCATATATATGCAGACAGATGAATCTATAAGCTCCCACTCCCATGGTTTGGTCACCTTTCATCTTAATCCACCACGCTTTTGTCTTCCAAACCTATTAGTCACACTTTACATTATCAGTGTCCAAACACGTGCATGAGGGTTATTTGCATAAACTATCAGATGTCGCACACATAATAAAAAAAACAACACTGAAACACGCATGCATTTTCTATTAAACTGGCTTGTTACCACCTCCCTCAAAGACATGTGAGCAACCACGGCTTTTTTTCTGCAATTTCACCACATTTGTGACCTGTTCTGCCATTTGGTGTGCCAGCTTGCCTCACCGACAGCAAGCCTCTTCCCGGTGTAACCGGCAGAATGCACCAAGCAGAGCCCGAGTCTCTCGCGCTGCCGACAGCACGGCTCGTCTTACCCCCCCTGGGCACGACTGGCACCTAAAGGTGGCTGTTTCCATTCCGGGGAGGTGTCAGCCCTCGCTCACCTGATGAGCTTTCTTCTGCACAGTTCAAAGGAGGCAGAGGGGAGGGGGAAATGCCCTCAGAGCTAATTATAAAAGGAAACTGAGGCTTGTATCTTAGGTAGGATGAACGTTGATCTCAGTGCTTTTAGCAGAGGTGGATGTACCGGACCAGAATCGCAGTCCCTCTGTGTTTTCTCTCACTTCTACTATTCATATTAACTGTTGACTGATTCTCTTTAGCTGAAGGCTTTTTTTGAGGCAAGGTCTATGTCCTGCTATGAGAGATCTCTGAGGAGCAGCTATCAGAGTACAAGAGACAGGGAGCTTCACAAGCACCCTGGTACAAGAAATTAATTGATTCTGTGTCTTCCAAAAGTTTTTAGGTTCTCCAAATGCATTCTTATGCACCATTTCAAGTCAGGGACATAGCTATGCCTAAGTATGAGCATATGCTAAAGTGCTTTGCTGCAGGAAAGCACTTTGTCTATTACTGCCAAAATTTCATCCTTCCCGAGCTGGCTTCAAACTGGCTGGCTCAACCGCTGATGGCAGTACCGCTGCAGCAGCAAGGAGCTCAGGGCAGGATAAAGGCCAGAAAGTCTAACCACCTTTTCAGAGAGGTTTTGCAGCCTTCCCTGGTGTCACTACTCTACATGCAGCAGGCAATAAGTTGATGTCAAGGCAGTTCAGCGACAGAGCAGCTGTAGCCAGTTACCATGCTTGCTTATGCATCGGTAACCAGGAGTAACGGGAGATGCTTTTGGGTCCTGCCCCAAGAGCCCGGGTGCAGCAGGGCTTGCTGTGGCTGAGCACATCGTGTGCCTGCTGGAAGGCAGATGGGGTCCTTCACTGTCTGCAGAGGAAAGAGAAGGACAAAGGTGCAATTCCAAGAAATTACAACAGACAGTAATCTATATTTCCGATATCCTCATGGTTTAGGTGTCCCAAAGAAGTGGCCAGCTAAGCGAAGCAGAGGCTTCAGCTAACAGTCACGTGAGGCTGAAAATACTTCTTCATAGGAAAATCCCTTCCCTGCGTAAGGATGAGAGGATGAGCACTAGCCTGGTGCCGCCTCTCTCACACCGAGCACTCGAAATATTCACAGCATGTAGAGAAGGAGCATGTGGGAAGTGGACTCCTACACTATTTGCTCAAAATAAATCCTAAACATGCACAATTTGTAAAAATATGTTCCCAAATATGTCACATTTTGCAATAGGATTTTATTGTTTTTTTCCCACAGTTTTCGCACCGTAAACACAGAAAGTCCCAGAACGTTCAATCTTTAAACCTTTCCCGAGTCAGTCGTTAATTNTTTTTTTTTTTTTTTGTAGAGCTACAGTGACCTCCAGTGGCCAACATGAGCCTTTCACTTTTCAAAACATTTTAGGAAGGGTAAGACTATCCCTGATTATTATCTATGTGTGACAGGTGGGTCTGGAAATGGAGGCAGAAATTGAATCTGTGTACTTCTGGATCAAAGCTGAAGGCTAACTAACTACGTTATCTCGAATTAAGTAACAAGAGAGGAGTATAAAGAATTCATTATCTAGCCATTTCTTTAATTAAACAAGGCTCATATATCTATCTATAAATCCTTCTAGCAGCATCTCTGCGTTTAGAGTTTAGTGGGGAAAAAAATCATGTCTCCTTATCAAACATGAAAAACATCACAAGTTATTTTAAAAAAAACTTCAAATATTGTAAAATACGAAAAAGCAGAATTCAAGTCAGAAGAATGAAGAGTTAATGTGGGGCAAAAGAATGCAGAGATGTGCAAACTAAGCAGCTAAATACTTTCTGATACTACAGTTGAAAAATTTAATGTATTTCAGCTTCTGATGAGTGCGACAGCTTTGTTCAGGTGATAAACCTTTCCCATGCTGGACTGATGAACTTTCATGGGAGAAAGGATGTAACTGTGTAGTCCCTTATGTAGCCCACAGTATGACAGATCCTATTCCATTAATAACCCCTGCCATGTACTGCCACCTGCGTGCACAGACATTGCCAAGTCGCAAGCTCAACCTCCTCAGACTTAGCTTGAGATGGGAGCTACCATCTTACCCAACACTAATTTTTGTACTCTTAATTATGGTTTCCAAGCTAGTAAAATATTATGAGGCTAATGGTTTTAAAGGACGTATACTGATTGTTGATGAGCATAAATTTAAAAAGTGTGTGTTTTAAGATGAGATCAAGTCATAGAAAACCAACTCTAACCGATCCTTCTCAATGTGGTGCTATTGAATTCACCTATATAGTCACAAGCTGTGGTAGCACAATTTTTTTTCTCTTCTGCAGTATCTGTGGAGGCATACACAAGCTCCCACTCCCCTCCACAGAAGTACCCGCAGCCATAAAAGCGTTGTTTCATGTCCCTCCATCTCAAAGCCAGATTTCGAGGAAATCCTTCTAGGCCTTGATAGGACAGCTATCAGAGTACCTACAGAGGTTACATCTTTAGAAGGGGTATATATTACTTCTTTCTGCTTCAAGAGCTTGCCTGCAGGTTCATTCACTGTGTGGGTGACTCCCAGCAGCACACACCCCCAAGAGATGAGGGGGTTCTTTGTTGAATAAAGGGCTGAAGGACAAATGCAACAGAGGTAGCATCAAACTGAGATGGTCCTGTAATATCACAAAGCTCCAAGCAGCAGACCATAAAGCCCAAAAGGGAGGCAGTAAAGTCGCTTAAATAGTGACAGAGTCCACTTCTAATTCTCATAATTGGTTTTCTAAGGATCTTGTCCCACCTCTACATCAAAATGGCAAGTCCTCTAGATCTTTCAGCTGTAGACAGGTACAACCAGAGTCATCCTGAACAGTCTTGTTCTCCCATTATTAAAAGTCCACCTTACATCCAATACTTGTACAATGTTATCACAATCATTCTGTTCATCATTCAGCCCAGTCACTACCGTGCTCTTGGCTTTGGGGAAATATACTGGTGACAGACGTACCCACTGTTCAATGTACTGGTTCCCTGTATGGATGGATCCCTGACCATTGGGAAGCAAAGCTCAGACCATGGCAGTGCATCTGTTCATCTCTATTGACACAAGGTGGCCCTGAACATGCAAAAAGATGGCACAGTTCCCATTTCTTACTTCCCAGAGCTTCAGCACATTTATATGGGGATCACGTTTCAGAAAACACAAGCTGTTAGCTGGTTGGAAAGAACTTTCTGGCTGAAGGAAGAGACACCTGCCACTGTCAACCCAGGTGGCAAGGAACAGCAGAAAGATGACATGAACTCCAAATACTGAGACAAGATCAAGTGAGACTTTTTGCTTGCCAAAGGAAGTGTTGCGCTCCTGTTGCAGAAAGCCCTCATAAGAAGAATCCCTATAAAAAGAGACAGGACAACAGGGTCTGGGATTCAGTAGAGACACAAATGGCATTGTGCAACCTCGGGGTACTACAACAAGTGTAGCATTTCTCATGATAATTGGTTCTCAGGCATAGGAATACCTAGATGCTTGTGGCCCAAAAAGTATATCATAGAAGATTATGGTGAGAGGAGAGGAGAGGAGAGGAGAGGAGAGGAGAGGAGAGGAGAGGAGATTCATGACTCCTGAAATATATTACCTGTTGCTCAGGCAACACACCATTTTGAGTCTGTGTGGGAACTTCATAGCTTTGGGGAAAAAAAAGGTAAGGAAGCATAAAAGACCTGAGATGGTCTAGGGATCAGGTCAGCTGAAGTAAAATATGGATGTCTGGAGACACAAATGTTGAGTGGAAGTTTTCTGTGTAGCACAAGCCTCCTTCGTATGAAAATTAAATTGGTTGCTTTCCCAAAAGCAAGTGGTTAGCTTCACACATTTTGGAAGACTGGAAGGATCCAGTCAAGAAAATTCAAGTGTCATAGTAGGAGCAAATATGTAGACTGAAGGTGTTAGCTGCATCCAATGGAACTTGCAGCACTGCATGGGATACTAGTTAATCAGCAGTTGCTATATATGCAAAGCCTATACATAATGTAGTGAGAGCCTCACAAATATCTCGCAGTAGTCAAAACACTTGTCTGTATGCTGGGGAAAAAAAGCAGAACTGTGTTGATATCAGAAACATCAACTGCCAAACATACAAAGTTGCAAAGATGTTTTACCAATGGAATTGTTTGTATCTACATCTACTTGGAATGGCTGCAACTTCAAGGGATGATGATCTATATTGTATGAATAAGGAATCTGCATCTCCTTTGGTGATACTTGGCTTATGGACCAGAGCAAACTGAACTCTCTCTAATATCAAGGATTTATCTTTGAAGTGCTGTGTTACCTGGAGAGAAGATCCTCTGGGAAAAATAGACTAATTATCAAATGAACTGCCTGAGTAAGTTATTTTAAGGACTGAGGGAAATCTAACAAAATAAAAAAAAAAAAAAAAAAAAAAGTGAAATTAAGTTCTAATTTAAACGCTTGACTTGGGTATTATCTAATTGAAATATTAGGTACTTGCCTGAAGGTGCAAGGAAAAATCCAATCCCTTCAGTATTATTATCAAGACTCCCTAGACAATTAGCAGAGAGGCAATGCCTCCAGAGATCTGCTGAGTCTTCAAATGCACTTAACATCAGTGTCTCCATCTCTCACTTATATTACACAGAACTTAAACACCTTGGCAATAATCTAGTCTGCTTGAATTATGTATCTCCTTCTCCCACTGACAGAAATGGAAGATGTCTCTTGATCCAGACTGGGAAGTGGTGGTACACAATTTTATGTACTTATCTAGTGGTTATAGCACTTATTCAAGAAGATGAAAACTGAAGTTCAAAGTCTCTTCTCACCCTGGACCTAAGTGGAAACAATCTCCGTTTTTTGTTTTGTTTTTTTTTAACCCCCTCAGACTGGACTGCTCTGCATCCAGGAACGTAGGAGGCATGGGCCCAGACCCCAAAGACCCGAGGGTAAGCTTAACCCTACATGAATGACAAAGGGCTTTCAGCTAGGGAAATGCAGCAAAGAGGCTTCAGACCACTCTCTAAAATGCATAGACATTTTATATAAAAATTTATGAGACAGAACAAAAATTGATAATGCCAGATGCATGAAAAAGAATCCCAGATCTATTATTACTTCCTCTTTCTATACTCTGTCATCCTTTTTTCCCCAACCATTACAACCTGTGAGGAAGAGAGAAAAAAAAATGTAGGGGACCAACTACATTTACAAAAAAACAGTAGAAACAGAGAATTTCTGTGTTTGGTGTTGATGTGAGACCAACAATGAGAAACTCACAAAAGAGACCTTTGTTCTCCCTGGCTAGACCTTACTAAATTGCAGCTACACCCCAGATAGCCTCTAAACATTCTGTATAGATAGTGATGAGATTACAAGTGGAAATCCTTATATACATATTAAAAGGCAGATTTCTCTTCACAGGATGTGTCAGACAATTTTTCTTATATGAACTTTCTCCTGCCTCTATTATTCAGCTGCTTATGGCTACTATATGGACTATCTGCTAGGAGTTTACTGAAAAATGGGCACTGGACTGAAAATAGGTATTGAATAAAGCTGGGCTATTTTACATAGCTCAGCGATAATTTCTGCATGATTTCTTATCTCTGCAACCTTCTGCACTGCTTGTTCAACAGATTTCTTCCCACTGCATTTTCCTAATTAGAATTAGCTGGGACTCTTCTGACAAAGCTGGCTTACAGTACAAAACACCAGCTTCAGTGAGCACACTTTGACCGAAATTATTTATTTGCCTTCCATGTTGCTAGGAAAACCAGATTTCAAAAGTTGGAGAGTCTCTATCCGCCATGTAGTCCGAGCCAAAGTCTTTCAGGCACCTGTGCTCGAGCTCTGGGTACCACGCATCTTGGGAGAGCGGGCACTAAGGGACCTCCTCAGACATTACTGTCACCACCCAAATCCCAGATGACTCTCTGAAACTGTGAAGCTTTTCACCTTAATTCAGACTAAAACACTCCTCCAAAAGCTTCCTTTCTTTGATGAAGGACTCCAGTCTGGAAAGAGGCAGACTGGGCTTATGGAAATGCACTTTAAAATATTTTAACAATCATCCATATCAGGCAGAAATGGACAAGAAAGTATTCTTTCTGCTTGTAGTCTCTGATCCTCTAACTCAGACTTACTATCTCTTTCTGTGTCTTCCCTTGTAAATCAAAACAACACTGTCCAAGAATCAATAAACTGGAATGGAGCTGTGTGTCTTTCTTACCTTTTACAAACCTTCCAGGGTTTCACTGTCTGGGCATCGAGATCACATTTTTGTGATTGTTCAGGCCACTCGGGGAACATTGCCAACAATTTTCTTTTGAGAGATCAGTAGAAGAAATCACGTGAAATCATGTGTTCTAAAGAAAGATGGACTCCACCATCAAGAAATCCATTCAGTTACCTACAGTGCCAGTACATTTATACCAATTAATACAGGAGTGCTAATGCTACTATAAACTGATTGACTCCTGGCAGGAATGCAGCCAATATCTAATGGCCCTTTTACTCTGCTGCCAAGGCTGAGCACCTCGGAGTGCAACAGTCATTGCTGCACACATGGGTGTAATAATCCCGGGCATCATGAGAGCAACAACATTTTCTGTTTTCATGGACTGCTTTCACACCTGAAAGGAATATGAGCAGAGTCAATAACACAAAGGACAGATTGCCTATAGCTAATTTGTAATAATAATAATCTGATCATTTATAATCTGGGTAATCCAATAATGCAATGATCTGATACTAGAGATTAATCATATCTAACAATTGATGAATAATGTTCTACAGAAAACTCATGTAATTACGGACCTCCCAGAATCTCAGTGCATTCAGACTTTATGTCTGGATAGCTCCTAAGAGTCTGCAGCTTCTCTTAAGCAATTCTGATTTACTTGTCTCTCGATTTCCAATTACCATTCATCCTCAGAGATAGTAATAGAGTCACAATGGCATTTTTTAGAGCCTTGTCGTTCAGATAAATAGCACAAGTGCAGTGCTGCAGTCCACACGTCTTTAAGACAGACAGGAAGAGAGGACAAAGATGTGAGGAGATTTGCACTGTATGTGAAGAAGAGGTTCAAATGTATGGCACCTGCTATTGATGAGGCAATGTGCTAGTCAAGAGGTTATGGGGAAGATCAGAGGGGAGACCAACAGGAACATCTGCTGCAGACCATCTGGCAGAGACAAGGAAGTGGACAAAGCCTTCTTTAAACAGTCTGAAGAAGCATCAGGATCATGATCTCTGGTTCTCATGAAGGACTTTAGCAAACCCTGATGTATGTTGAAATGGCAACTTGCAATACTGCGAGCATTTCAAGAGGTTTCTGGAGTGTTTTGGGGTCAATTTTTTTGATGCAGGTGCTTGACTGGCCAGATAGGGAAAGAGCTCTGCTGAACCTGCTACTCATAAATAATAGTCAGGGGTATGACAGCCTGTGGCTGCACTGACCGCAGCAACCCTGTGATGGTGGTTGAACATTCTGAGAGAGGCAAGGAAGGAAAATGGCAGGATAAAGACATTAGACTGCAGGAGAGGAGACATCAGTCTGCCCAAGGAACCAGAGATGGGATATCATTGTGGACTGCCCTGAAGAGCAAAGAGGTCAAGAGGCTGACTGATCTTCAGGAACAACCTCCTCAAAGAAGACTGCTCTATCCCATCATGTAGAAAGTCGAGCAAGCTCTGAAGAAAACTAGCATATATGAGAAGGGATATATCCTGACTGAGCTCAAATGGAAAAAAAGAAGTACCCAGAAATTGCAAGCAGGGATGGGCTACCCAGGAGGAATACAGAGCCGTTGCTCAAACATGCAGGGGTGGTTAGAAAAAACAAGGCTCAGCTGGATTAGAAAATACAGATGTGAAGAGTTTTACAGGTATATCAACAACAAAAGGAAGGCAATTGAAAATGTGACTTCACTGCTGAATGGGGCAGGGAAATAAATGACAAAAGACATGAAAAAGACTGAGCTAATCCTTTCCTTCTTTGCCTTGGTCTTTACTGGCAACATCAGCTCTCAGAATTTCCATATCTCTGTGCTTAGTGACAGAGTTTGATGAAAGAGGTAGTAGTAGGGTAGGACAATCAAGTTAGGGCCCACTTAAGTAAACTGAGCATACAGAAGTCCATGGGATGGGGCAGAATGGTTCTGAGGATGCCAAGATGGCTGGCTGATACCACTGTAAGATTGCTGTCTATCAGCTGAGAAAGGTGGCAGTCAGAGACAGCTCCCAATGGCTAGAAAAAGGCAAACATTAGCCCACATTCAAAAAGAACTAGAGAGAGGCTCAAGATGAATACAAGCTAGTCTGCTTCATCCCAGTCTCCAGAAAGACCATGCAAAAAACCTTCCGGGAAGATGTTTCCAAGCACAGTTGTTTGCAAACAACTGATATAAATTTGATAAGAACCTGAACCACCTAATTGCTGTCTATGACTTATCCTGTGGATAAGCAGAGCACAGTGGATACAATTAGCTTTTTCTTTGATAAAGTTTACCACATTTTTTTCTTAAAGGGGCATTTTAGTTCAATTGTAGAGATGTGGACCTGATGATTGGGCTACGAATTAGCTAAAAAAAGAGTGGATCATTAGACTCAAAAGGCAAAGAGCAAAAGTTCAAAGCCCAGCTAGCAGCCCTTATGAGTGATACAGATGAGGGCAGACAGGGAGTGATATCATTAGGCCTTTCCATCAGTGACCTGGCCAATGGATAAAATACATTGAAAAGAAATGCTGTTAAGACACCAAACTGAGGTAAGGGCAGAGCTGCTGCTCAGAAGGACTGTGACAGGCTCAAGAAATAGGCTGACAAAATCCATATAAAGTCCAACAGAGTAACACCATGCAAAAGCACAACAGTGGCATGGCCTTGCAGTTGATGCAAGCTGACTACATCGGCAAGAGTGCAGCCGGCAGATCAAAGTGATTATTACCCTTCTACATGGCAACATGATGCCCCGTCTGCCATACCATGTCTGGTTATGGACGGCCTAGTGAAAGAGATTTTAACAACTAGAGAGAATCCAGAGGAGGAGGGCTAAAATGGTTAAGGGGCTGGAGGAAGCAAAGGATGAGAGTACTGGGTTTGTTCATCCTGAAGGCAACATTAGGGGTGGATCTAATGGCTGTCTTCTTCTACCTAATGAGATGGTTATAGAGAAGATGAAGTCAGAGGTGCACTGCAAAAATTACAAAAGACAGATGTCCAGTTGCCACGAGAGAAATTCCAGTTGGATATGTGAGGAAAAAATGAAATTAACAAGCTGTTCAGAGATGTTGTGGAATCTCCTTCCTTGGACACTTTCATATACCAGCTGGAGAACCTGAGAAACCTGTTCAGACTTTGAATATGGCCCAGATTTGAGCAGGAGGTAGGACTTCAGAGGTGCTTTCCAACCTGAATGATTCTGAAATTCTACACGGCCAGTCTGTGTATTGTATGGTTGGTTGGCATAACTATGTGAAACAGAAATTTGAGATTCTATTCTTGCCTATTGCTGAGTGATTATACTCTTAGGGATTTTATAATTTATTTACAGAGTGGTATGGAAAAACACTTCTAATGAAATTATAACATTAGTTTAAATTTTTCCTTAATGAGAGCAAATTTGAACAAGATAGAGCACTGGAAATGTTACATTCTCTATGAAACACCTTTTGTACTGGACTCTCCACTGTGACTGAGATTAAATCACTTGACATTTGGCTCAGTTTCCTCTTTGCTTTATACCTGTGGAAAAATATTTCCCTGACGTCAAATAGTTATTATAAGAATGAACATACAATTTTCTGAAGTACATCCATGGAGCAATAACATCTTTACAACACCTTCTTTCTCTCCTTCCCTCCTTCCCTCTCTCTCTATCTTCCTGAATTTATTTGAGACCACTTCATGGTTACCAGTGCAGTATCAGTGGCTGTGAGCAGGCAAAAATCCCATACCTTTCAGGTCTCCAGAGTTGAAAGGGTGTTAGCCAAATCTGGGCCTTCTAACCCCATTCAGATTTCAAGATCTTCTGTTGTTTGGAAAATGTAGTATTTCTTCAGATGATTGTGTTGCATGTGCTCATATACTCAACAGAACTTTAATAGCAATCACCATTAAGGAGGACGCATGTGGCAGCTAGTCTGTTCACGTAACACTGACTAGTGCTTGTGTAATAACTAATGTAAGTTGCTCATCAGTCAACCGCCATTTGTGCCATGGGTAGTTATTTGAGTATTTCTTGGCAGTTGTATTTCTTAGGCTGGGTCTCCATTAGTGCTCCTAAATGAAAACTGAGTTTGTACAGTAGGTCTGTACTGTCATTTGAATGCTTTTTGCTAAATGTGCAGCAGCTACAGCTTTTTCTTACAGCTGTTATAGAAGGCAAAAGCCCAAATTGGTGGGTTTAATAATGCAAATGGAACCCAATCACTCAGAGCTGTAACATCACAATTCAACAAGACAGAGCAAAAAACTCAATGTGACCACATGGAAACCATATAACCTGGAAAGTGTTTGTTACTTTAATGTTGACAGAGAAAAGGCAACGATTTGTAAAAGACCTCGATGGAGAAGTTATATAATAAGCAGCAAAATACATCACTGTACTGATTTTATATATACAAAAAGAACCCTTCCTGAAAACATTAGCATTTGAAAAGTGTATTTTTTTGTGGAAAATCTAACACATACTGTCAAGTTGCTTAAATGTATTGTTGCTCAGTAAATTGTTCTTGGGTCAGAATACAGAAAATCCAAGGAATTGATTGAACCCATACCACACATCCCAATTTATCTCTTCAGTTATTATCATTACCATAACACTACAAGACACTAAAAGCCTACCAGCTTAGGCAGTCTCTCCAGCATTCCTCATAGGTGGAGCTCTTTCACCCACAAATTTAACTGACCTTTTCTTCGCTCTGCATTTCACAAACTACAGATGCAAATGCCATATGCATTAGCAACATAATCACTGTTGCTAATGACAACATGATTCTTTATTTGAAATATTAGAACAAAGAATAAGCGACTATTAAAATTATGATTGACTTTAGGAGTTAGCAACACTTGACATTCACGTGACATTTGTTCTCAAAGAGCAGATATAATCTGCATAGGCAAATACCACGTACAGCCTCCACCCTCCATTGGTCATGGCTAATAACCTGCCCATCATACCAGAGGACAAAAGGGGGCTGTACAATGGAGCAGCCAGTCACTAAAGCTTTCCCAGGAAGCTTCACGCAGTGGTGCTTGACAGACTTGTGAGAAAGAGGACTAATGTTACATTACAGTAAATATTAATAAGCTGTTGGGCCTAAAGGGCCCAATCCTGAATCTGTTTTACAAACAAGTCTGCTGTTGGCTTCAGCAGGAGCTCAGCAGGGGACAGCCTGCAGCCCAGATAGGAGGGATAATCAGCAGAACAGCTATTTAAAAGTGATTGTACTTAACTACTTTGCTGCAGCCTTCCTTTTCCTCTTTAGCCTACATCGCTTTGGAGTTCACATGATATTTTTGCTGTTACCCATTAATTACAGTTCCAATCCATTTATCCATAACACATTTGTAAACAGAGATGCCCTTTGGGATGCAAGAATTATAGTTTCACCTGCAGTGGATTTGATGGTTGCAAGTGAGTTAGGCAGAAGGAAGTGGGGAGAGGAAATCTAGAAATGGCAGAAATCCACATTTGTTTCTGTATTCACTTAAACAGAACTATTTCTGTTACACAAAGTGTGGAAAAAAATCATATTGTCATTCTGCAGTTGTGTTTTTCTACAGCTCTAATCATCTAAGGACATAATCATAACATCTGTAAGTATAGGTAATACTCTATACCAGTTAGTATAGTCTAATTTTCTAGCTATACTGGGTGATTCAATAAAAGATACTACCTCTACCTACAGACCTTGTCACAGGAAACTAACTGATGAGGATTGGAAGATTTCCATTAATATCCTCCAAGCCAAAATCTCACATGTGATGTCCCAGCAGGACAGCCAGCAAGTACCATCAATGTACTTGGCTTCCTTCTGTCTCATTTTGCTGTCCCAGCTGGAGACGTACTGATTGCTCTAGTATTACCACAGAGTCACCCTCCGTGGCTCGTCAAGGATGCCCCCCTTACAGTCACTAGCAAGAAAGATGGTCTACCCTTGTGCTGTGGTTCCTAAACCTTTTTGAAGTCAGTTCGACTGTTGCCACATGTTCTCTTTCTCCATCTCACTTTCTCCCTATAGCTACCTTTTCTCTGTAGTCCTCCCTCCACCTCCAGATCCCTCCTGCACATCCTTATCTATCCTCTTCCCAAAATTCTCTTCACTACCTCCTTTCTCACATGGGATCACTGGAAAAGCTTGGCAGCTCACACTCTGCTCTCTGCACCACTTCGTCTCTAATGCTGGGAAACTTTGTCCCAGAAAACCAGATGTTTGGCTGGGAGTAAGAGTACATCCAGTTACACCAGTCATTTATCATAGCTTTGCCCCATACTTGTGCCAGGCAGCAAAGTAAATAAATAATAAGTATCTGTCACAAAAAAAAAAAAAAA
>VXBL01002080.1:0-15412 GCA_013400195.1 Aramus guarauna | reverse complement strand
AAAAAAAAAAAAAAAAACCACAACCCATGGTACTCCAAGAATCGATTGGGGAGGAAAAATGCTAATCATGGGACACAACAAAATTAAAAATAATGTAATGTGTGTACTACTGGAAAGAAATGTAAGCAGTATAATTTTATAAAGGTAACAAGTAAAATGCCCTTAACATTGAAACTACGATATTTTAAGATGTTAGGAAATAAGTAGTATGTGGCAGCCCATTACATCTTCTGCAAGCCTCTAATGTTAAGTTGAGAGAAAACACATGCGTCATTGTGCCTGCAAGCAGGGAACTCTGCACGAACATAAGTTAAGTGCCAGAGAAATGCTGCTGCAGGGCAAAATTAATCTTTTCTTATGAAAGAATTAATATGAAGTTGTCTTATTACAAATATTGTAAGTATATTTAATATATCATCCCGTTTCCAGGCATAACAGCTATAGCCTGCTTTTAATCTTCTCTGATTGCTTAGAGCAGTCTGATCTTGTTCTGCAATCAGTACTAGCTGTGGAAGTAAAAAGCTATTCCTTCCATTACCTCCCAGTTACAACCATTTTTCTTGATTCTTCCTCCCCTGACATCTATTTTGGGTCCAATTTTGTTGAGAATCCTTAACTTATTAAGTCTAACTTCTAAAGCTTCTGCCAGAAGATCTATAAAAATTTAGCAGCATTATAGCTTACCCCTCTACCGCTCAATAAACATTTCCCACCTATTTCTTGCATTATCAGCAACCTTTCTACACAAGGCTTGCATAGCACCTACATTAACAGAGTTTGTAGACCACTGCTCTGTACCTAAAATTGTCCACTGCCCTGAAAAAAGCATCCCAAATCTGCTGATTAATAACACCACTTAAATCTTTAGCCATTTCATGCCTTTGGTAATCCCACAGGTAGGTTATCCAGAGAAGTTTACATATTTTTTATATTTTTGCTTTCCCTTTAGAAGATCTTACTATTGGGGAGAATCAAGAAGAGTATTTGTTTCATCACAGACATATGGTACACAGGCTTCAAAACCCTAATGAGAAATTTTACAAGGACCAGGAAGCTAATGATTCTGACAAAGAATGCTGACAAATTAAGGAGTGTAGACTTTTAGTCAGATTTGCTTACATACATACAAATCTCCCTTCATACTGCAAAAGGCACTCTTCTACTTTCTGCTTTATAGCTTTCAGAATAACTAAACTTCTTGTGGAGCTGCACAAAAAAGAAAGAAGTTAATTTTTCTGTAACTGCCTTCAGAGCAGTCAGAAAAATAATAAACTAGCAGGCAATCTTTTAAGCAACAAGAAAACTGTTATCAGAGTAAGCAAAATCCAAGTGAGATTAAGTCTTTCAATACCTGCAAACATTGAGAAAGTGCTGCTGCTACTTTGATCAAACACTAGTTTCTTGATAACAAATGTAAAAAGCTAATAGGCAGTTATTCTGCTGGAAGTGTTTATCTTTGTGTTCGCCTTCATTTTCCTGCTCAGGAAGGTAACATCTTGGAATTATGACTCAGTGAATGGATTTTAATTATTTTAATGACATTTCAAGATAACAAGAGCTGCTTCATCAGTAGAATAGGGTCAGACAAGGGAAGAGGAGGCTTGACTGACCTGGCTACCAATTCTGGTGGGAATGGAAGGGCATAATGGGCATTTCCAGCAATACTATAGCAATACCAAGCACCCATATCAAACTGTCAGAACTCAAAGGTCTGCTAGAACTGGTTCCTCCCTTCTTCATTTCCCTGGGTTTGGTCAGGTAGGTTTTCCCTTACTCCTCTCCTGGGATTTGGAAAGGCATGGAAGTGGTATCACCATAGAATGACTTTCTTCAGACAATTCATCTCTTTGCATAAGCATGTATACACAGAAACCACTGGAGTTTCAGGTGCTGGAAGTTTATTTACATTAAGATGAGACAGTCTGATCCTGTTCAGATAACATATAGAAATTAAGATAATTTTTGTTAGTGGGACAGATAGCACTCCATTGATCTTGAACTTGTGTTCACAAAGAAGTTCCTATCGATGGATGTCCCAAATTCTTCTTGAAATAGAATTTGAATGTCTTTAAGTTTCTTAAGACTTTCTGCCTAATAGGATAATTTCTTTAGCATTCTTTGAAATATTTCAGGTAAAGTATTGTTTATAATAAAAATCTAATGTCTTTGGAGCATGTTCTATGAACTCCCTTGATTTTAAGTTAGTATCAAGACTGAGGGAGAAAGTTACATATTGCTAACACATCTTGCACTATATCAACCGTATCATTAAGAAAACAGCATAAGCACCATTCTCAAAGGCAAAGCAATCATCATTATTACCAAATGCAAACACAGTTTTCCAAAGAGACATACTAAATCATGTGGAAGACAGGAATTGTGAAATTAGTGACAGGTTAGTTAGAGAAACGTGCGTGAAGCTGGAAAATCTTGTGTAGGAAACCAGAGGATTTTGCTGACACATTCAAATGTCAAATGAAATGTTTTATAGTAGAACAAAAATCTAAAGAAAGAAGAGGACGTGAATTCTGCTGAGACAGAGTTGGATAAGTCCTTCAAGTGGGGAAGGGAAGGCAGAAGGAAAATAACAGGAGATAGACCAGGTCAGAATGAAACAAGCTGTAAAATGTGGCATCTTTTTCTTTAAGAATGAAGCAAATCACACAAATGGGCTTTAGGCTATCTTTATCTCCACAATTTTTCCTTGGAATGAGCAGAAATAGTACCTGTTTAGAAACATGCTGCATCATCAGCTGTTGCATTTACACCAATTGTCACATAAAATCACGCTTGGGAGTATACAGCTCCATCAGCAAATGGTAATCTTAAAATTCAGCTGGGTATCTTCCATCAGTTAATAGCATATGTTAAATCTCTCACTGCATAACTAATGATACTGCCTACATTAATGCATTCTCCACTGAATAAAAAGGGAACAGAGACAGGCACTGTTAAACAGCACTTACAATGCAGGAAAAGCAGCAAAGACAAGGTGGCTGAATTAAAATTATTTTAAAAATATTGATACCACTGTCTAGATACCTGAATTAAAATGTGGCTAAAAAAGGATGTAAAATAATCCTTCCACATAGAAACTGTGAAGAATATATTAGCAGTCAATATCTCTGTTTTCAGACTCATTCACAAATAGCACACAGAGTAACAAAACATTCTCCAAGTACTTTGCTAATGGATTAGGACAGTATTAATTCAGAAACAATAGTTTCACCCAATGATTCATCAAAACAACCTACAGGGGGAAAAATGACAGATTATTCTCTTTCAAGTGCTGACTTGTCCCTACTTAATCTCTTGAGGTCAAATGGTGTCACAGCCCAAGGTGATAAGGAAATAAGACCCAGCCGTCTTCTGCTTCTCTCCTGCTTTGATGGATCTTCTCCAACTGGCAAAAGGAATGAAATCCAAGCCTTCAGCATGAACTTGACCTAACAAAGTTCAGCGCTACAGCAACATATTCTCCCTTCTTCAGAAGCAATATACTCTCACCTGTAGAGTTTAGATTTAGAATTTACCATTTAGACTTGTACTTACAAATATTTTAAGAACCATGTATTAACATCTGTGAGGACGTGCATGGTTCATTTAAGACTTCTCACCAATTACCTCTGAGTTTGATGGACACAGGAGGACTACCTGTGCTGACATTATTGATTGAATAATGCATGAAAGAAAGTTCCAAGAATTCATGATAGACAAGACTCTTCAGGTCTCCCACTCTGGATACATGGAACTGGAGTCATCCAAAGTAAAGATTCAAGATGAATGTTATATATATTATATATATTACATACTTTACATATATTTTTAATATACATAAAAATAGCTATCTACATATCTCAACGTCAAGAAGGTACCTGCAGAAAGGTCAGTAAGGGAACAGATCTGCAACCAGCGCTGTAACTGTAAGAGATGATTGGAGAAGAGTTACATCGCTACACTGATAGGAATCACCAGAAGGTAGCCCTGTGAATCCATCTGGGTATTTCCAATGGCTCAGAAGTATTTTACATCAAATCTACATTAGGTCCCAATTCTAAGGGACTCCAGAGTCTCACAATTTTTACTGAGCTACTGCCGTATCAGGATCAGAGCCCTGGTCTTGCAAGCATTACATATGGCTGCATGGAAACATACACAATCCTGAATCACAGAATACTCCCCAAGTTCCAGGTGGTATCACTTGAGTATGTTTATTTAATTTTGTTTATTTAATTTCATTTATTTCTATTTCATTCCATTCCATTACAGCCTAAGGACCCTTAAAGGAAGGGGTTAGGAGGGAAATCTAATCATTCCCTTGGCCTTCCAGAAGTCAGATGTAACCTACACCTTTCTAAGAATATAAAGCAAAGTACCACTCCGGTATTTACCTAAACTACACAGTTAATTTTTCCGTACTTCCTTCCTACAAATGATCATGTAACTGAGTGTAGGCATTCCAGTACATTCATTACAATCTCAACCCACTGAAGTGATGGCAATGACAAGGTATATTATATTGATTAATCTGAGATACTACGTCAGGGTAATATAATGCTTGAAACTTTATACTTTGAAATGCAGAAATACAAAACTGCCACCCACGAGCAGCCTCCTCTCAGCCAAGAGACAAGATGCACTTAGCTCAGAGCATGAGGAGACAAGAACAGGAGAGGGGTATGCTCACAATATCCAGTCTGTGTATTTACCCAAGCTTGAGAGGCGCATTTCAATTTGAAATTCACACCACTGATATCCCAGCCCCATTCAAGTCACGGGTCATCCAAAACCATTAGAAGGCTGAAAATAGAAGTACCTAGTCAGATAATCTCATGAACACATAAAGAATTCAAATGTGCCAAGTACTTCCCTTCTACTTCATCATGTTTGTCTGTCATTGAAAACATCTTCAGGTCTAGGCTCACCAGCTATTTAATCTCTAAAGATAACTAAATTATTTCACTTTTACTACAAAAGCAGACTGTGTTCTTCAATTAGATGGTCTAATGTACATTATAAAAGGCCAACAGCCAATTTCCTGATACACAGGAAGACTCTGGATGAGTAATTTAGATTCTGTAAGCCATTGTCTAGTCAGTCTAATCTTTCACATCTCTTACCTTGCCCGGGTCAAGAGGGCTTCGTGCCACTGAAAGCTCTTACCGCCTTGTAACGACATGCCAGGTACCACAGCCAGTGGAACAGAAGGGACTCAACAAAAAGCCTGCCAATTTTCCTCTGCCAATAATCCTAGACTTCTAAAATATTTCTTTGAGGAAAGGACTTGAAAGTAACTCAACAACACCAATCCATGCAAACCCACTACCTTTCTCATGCGGCAGTTGAGAAATATCTACTTTATTGTTGAAATGCAGCTACTGCAAAGGATAAAGATGTGAAAACAGGAGAAAGGCACATAGCTGAGAGGGAAAAATATGTTACAGACTTCTCTACAGAGTTAATACATGCTTTGATTATTTGAGTGTTGCCTCCAACTTCTGTTCTATCCATACACATGAAGTTTTCATTTGAATTTAGCGATGTCTTCAGCAAAAATGGGTCTACTTGTTGTAGGGAGAGAAAAGAAACAGAGAAGTGTGAATTCAAGCTAGTACATCTGATGTTTATTATAGTATTTGAATGCTGTCACTTTCAAACAAAAGAGCTAATAGATGATAGCGAAGAGGTAAAATCAGAGAAGAGGTATTTTTAGACTATTCTGATTTGTTGTGAAGGTGCAGTTTAGCTCTACTCACTCCTTAATTGGTAATACTCAAGTCTTATTCCACACTACCTCTTTTGGTTTTGTTTGTTTGTTTGTTTGTTTGGAGATAGTTTGTTACCTAGGAAGAGCAGAATTTGAGTTCTGATATTTCAGGTCAATCCTGCAGTGCAGGAAAAAAAAAAATAGGTAACTAATGGCGTGATTTCCATGAGTTTGCAGGGTTTTTTAACGCTTTTGAGATGAGCAATAATGGAAGAGGTTGTTAGGATGTGTTTGTTTGTTTGTTTGTTTGTTTGTTTTAAAAAAAGATAGAAGGATAATTCAAAGCTAAGAGACAAAAAAGAGGAAGATGAAAGAAGGGGAGGCAGGTGGTGGGAGTATAGCAAAAGTGTCATTTATATATAGTATAAGTAGATTCATTCTTTAACTAGCACTGTTAATTGCA
Organism: Aramus guarauna; assembly: GCA_013400195.1. Lineage (NCBI taxonomy): Eukaryota > Metazoa > Chordata > Aves > Gruiformes > Aramidae > Aramus > Aramus guarauna. The sequence goes on along the minus strand of VXBL01002080.1, from coordinate 9,242 downwards.
AAATCCAGTATATAAAGAATGGTTGAGCAATTTAAGCACTCAGAAAATGGAGGAACTCGGTGCTGGACCTTCCTCAGAACGATTCAAATTCACAACTTGTTCACACGAGGGGTGTGTTCCAGCCGCCCTACAGAACCAGGTGCTTCCCCTCCCCTCCATCACCACCAGACAGGGCCATCAGGAAAGCAGGGCTGCAAGAATCACATTAGAAAGACAACAAGCAAGGAAAATCCCAGCTAGGAACTGGGCCTCCATTGAGAAGAGGTAGACTTTGACTCTGGTCCCAGGATGTTTTTCACATTTTATAGATCTTTGAAGTCAGTGGAAGAGTGTCAGTGGGGAAGGGAATGAGAAAGGCAAGGGTGTCTTTAGAAGTAACCCAGGAAATAGGAATGAGACACTAAGTCACTCCCTCTGTCCAGCTGAATATCTTAACTTCTAAGTTACAGAGTTAGGCTGCTTCTCACTTGCCTCCATTCCAACTATGTCCCATTTAAGGCACCTTTCTGGACCTCACTCAGAGACTTGAAATGATGGCAGGAATCACCATCAATTAGGACATCTGTCAAACAGGGTGAGTGGAAGGAGCGTGTCCCTTCTAAAATGCTGGGAGATATGTGAAGGTTACCAGGTCAGCATTTTCTCAGATATTTATGGATTAAAAACTGAGCACTGGCCAAGTGAAGTGAGACGATGGAGCGTCAAGGACAAGTACGCCTTGCAAATTTGCTCTCCTCCTTTTTCTCAGAGATAAAATTATTCTGGAATTGCATTTAAAAAATGCAACTGTAGTAAAGTAGTTTAGTATCCCAGGAAATGAAGATTGGAGTGGTAGAATCTGATCTCAGAAAAGTTTAGCCAATGAGAGTTAAAGCTAAGGATCAAGGGAAATCACGAGAGTGTTGAGATCTAACTCCAGCTAGGAACTAAGCCCCACACAGCCAATCACTCACTCACTTTTCCCCAGTGGGATGGGAGAGAGATTTGGAAGGGTAAAAGTGAGAAAACTCGTGGGTTGAGACAAAGACAGTTTAATAGGTAAAGCAAAAGCCACGCATACAAGCAAAGCAAACCAAGGAATTCATTCACCATTTCCCATGGGCAGGCAGGAGTTCAGCCATCTCCAGGAAAGCAGGGCTCCATCACACGTAACCATTTCTTGGGAAGACAAACGTCATCACTCCAAAGGCTGCTTCCTTCCTTCTTCTTCCCCTAGCTTTATGTGTTGAGCATGATGTCATATGGTATGGAATACCCCTTTGGTCAGTTGAGGTCAGCTGTCCTGGCTGTGTCCCCTCCCAACTCCTTGTGCACCCCCAGCCTACTCGCTGGTGGGGTGGTGAGAAGCAGAAAAGGCCTTGGCTCTGTGTAAGCACTGCTCAGCAGTAACGAAAACATCCCTGAGTTATCAACACTGTTTTCAGCACAAATCCAAACCAAAGCTTCTTACTCTGAAGAAAATTAACTCTATCCCAGCCAAAACCAGCAGAGACAAGAAGGAAAAGAGATATCTAATGATGCAAGTGTGATGGAGAAATGATTGGATACAGGCACAAGAGGAAAGATCAGACTGGGTGAGGACCTACCTGTAATCTGAGACCAGTAGTAATGGGAATCATGAATAGCAGGAGTTTTAACCTGGAGAACTTGTGCCAAGCCAATTAAGAAGGAAAGGGGAAGGCACCAAATATAAAGAGCTCAGGCTGGAACTTGCAGAGAAACTGAATTGGAATAAGAACACCAAGAAACAGGGATTGAGACTCGGTAGGTGAAGTTAATGAAATGGGAATGGGAAAGGTGGTAGAGGAAAAGGATGAGAACAAGGCAGGCACAGGCTCAGGGTGACCAAGCAGGTAAGTCTCCATGCAGCAGGTTCAGCACCCTTCACCTCCAGAACCTGGCGTGGAATTTAAAATGTCAAAGCCTGGTGTCAGATGAGACTGTAAAGATACCCCATTTTACATTAATCTCTCCTCATCCTCTTAAACTAGTGTTTCTAGACGTGATAGAGAACCCCCTGCTATTGCTATCAACACAGTTATTCTCTTAGCTAAGTGGAATATATTTCTGCATTTGATCTAACGATTCTTCCCTACTGACTAATTTTGCATACATTGACCTAATGTCCAACAACTCAATTTATTTTCATAATTCAAAAGCTAAAAAAGTTACATGCAGACTCTCTGCCCTTAATCTTACATGAAGAGAGTATCACATTAGAGCACCAAGCTTGCAGAAGCGTAGAAATGACTGTGCAACTTTACCTCAGCCCTCACATAGTACAGAATACATAATGACAGTCATCAGTATTTCAGTCTTTTGTAGTTCTATCTTTAATATTTATACTTCTAGATATTTTTTCCGTAAATAATCATACTTCATTGCATAGGATCAACTTGAGCTCTTTGTTCAAGTTAGAATTACAGAAGGAATTGCATTAAAGAAAATCTCCAGATTAAGGCACTTGAATAGTGCTTTGTGCAACAGCAATCTGTACCAATCCCTGTAAGCCATCTTCTTGTGCAATTACAGCTTTCAAGAGAAGGTTGTCAATTTGGGGTACTTGAAGTATTCAAAAGCAAAATAACAAATATTAGTTTCAGTAAGCAAATAATTAGTTTGAAGTATTGAAGTCATGCCCAAAGGTCCACTTTGCCTTGCTGAACAGGTAGCAAAGCAAACCTGGATGCTGAGGTCTCTCAAAAAAGCAGAAGCCCAAAAGCCTGGCTCTACATGGACCAAGACTCAACTGAGATTTTAAACCAAAATATTATGAAAAAAAAATATTTAAAAAAAACCTCCTTCTTTTGCATTCAGCTGTAGAACATACCTAGACCCCCATCCCAAAACAACACACGCACTTGCCCTAAAACCTTGTATCCTCCTGGTGACCCCTAAAAGGGAGATTACTCATGATGCTTTACGATCTTGAAAGATGTGCCATGAGCCGTGAGCTTGCTGAAGAGAAAAAGCTGCCAGCAGCCCCTGAAGGTATTTGAAGATTAGATTTGAGGCTGCCTAGACAGAAAGCAAGCTTGTAATAACCAATTTTCCCTAATTGACACCCCGCAAACAAACCTCTCCTGATTAGCTAGATTGTAGTCACGACTTCATTCCCTGGAACCATCCGCAGGCGAGATGCCAGGCACTGGTAGGAACCTGTCGAGGCCGGAGTTTGCCAGCATAGCAGATACTCACCGCATAGCTAGAATACTACAACAGCGCTATCTGTTGTATTTTCTGTACAAGTGCCATAAACACAATTCTTCAGAAATAAGAATGAGAAGATAGCTCATTGTCAGCAAGACACCTTGTTCCTTATACTTAACAAAATTCCCCAAAATATTATGAAAATACAGTGCAGTAAGAAACAGTTTACCTTCTTGTCTTTCCAATTCTTTTATCAGTTCATTTTGTAGATGATTATGTTGTGATGATGTCAAATCCATACTATGCCACAAAACCTGGGAAAGAGAAAAACAAGCCTGCCTGAATAAAATGACTATTTCTTTCCCCCCACATAACACTTCACAAAAAAAAAAAAAATNATGTTGTGATGATGTCAAATCCATACTATGCCACAAAACCTGGGAAAGAGAAAAACAAGCCTGCCTGAATAAAATGACTATTTCTTTCCCCCCACAAAACACTTCACAAAAAAAAAAAAAAAAAAATTTACATGTATTATGCTATAATTTACTTCCATTGATAATAAAGACATGTGGACATATAAATATCAACATTCAAAGCATAAAAGAACCAGAAGCAGAAAACTACTTTAACTGTTCTCCTTTCAAACAGGGGAAAAAGCAAGTAATTTTTTTTTTTTTTAAAAAGCAGCTTTGATAAAAGTTTAAAACAATCTTATGAAATTTTAAAATTAGAATCAATTAAAATCAGGGTTGGTAGGCTTATAAACAATTGAAATGAAAGGTAGCAACAATGTCTGAAAGTGAAGAAAAATTGCACCAAAAGGATCTAATCTTGTTTGAATTAATTGGCTTGGAAGGGAAGGAAAAAACCTATTAGTAAAAGTTGCACATGAGAATAAGTAGAAAGCAGGATCTGTAGACAACATGCGGAACAGAATGGGTATGTGCCTATATAATCAGACACAGAACATGCAGACTCGGGAGAAAAAAGTAATAGGAAAAGTGTGACAGAGGACAATACAATTTTCAGCTGTCTGCAGAAAAGCAGACAGACAACCAATAGTCTCCAATTCTTGATATTTAGCAATCAGAAAAACACTGAGTTCACAGAAAAGAAAAAATAAATCAGTGCTCTGATAATTTTTAAAGCTCTTGGACTGTTATATGGAAATCTGACTCATTTCTGCAGGAATGGTTATGGGCAGCATACAGTTAATAATCTGCAGATATCTACACAATAGGGATGCAACTAAATAAGGCAATGGGTAAAGGACTATATCTAGTAAAAAAAAACCCAATCAAAATACAAACATACGCTGAGTATCAAGAAAACTTCCTCTCAGCGCAAAGCCTTAGGCAGGTTTTCCGCTCAAAACTTCAGACGAAAGAGGACAGTGTAGAACAGTCCTGTCGTGTTAGAGAGGAAGCACCATACTCTCTTGACTTCACCCTACAAGACACACAGGTTCAATGTTTAACTTTACTACCACCATGACAGCAGCCATTAACCTATCTGAAGGTGAAAAATAACTTAGGGGATTTTGGCACATTACCATAACACATAGAACAAAAAAATTGCTATTATTTTTATGTCTATCTATGAACTTAGCAACAGTAACATCATTACACGGGGAACAGAAAAGAGATTCAATGGGATTCAAAGTCTTTGTATGCATCTTCAGAATAACAAGTAGTGTTAGAAATTATTGGGACATTAAACGTTAAGAAGTAAATGTTATCCACATCCATCAGCTTGCCATCTACCTCATAAGTAGAAAAAAAGACAAATTTTCTTCCCATTAGAAGATAAAAATAACAGGCTAATACTCAGTCCCTTTGCATTCTGAAGGACAAGCCACGTTGCACTGTAAATGACCCTAAAAGGGAAAACCTTTGTAGTTCTTGGTCCTCTACTTTTTTTTTTTCCTTCTAAAAATATCCTTTGAGGTACACTGAACTACACAACAACCTGTCTGACTTTAACATACAAATTCAGGAGTACCACAAGCAACTAAACAGTGCAGAACAGCTCAGTTGCTGAGTTATGCTGTTTAAAGTAAACGATACAGAGGAATTCAGAGCCTAAGACACAGACAAGCAAAATACCACTGGCATCCACCGTGTTTCAGTCCACGTTACCTGAATCTCTTGCAGCTTCCCAAAGACGGTGCTCAAACAGAACAGTCCTTGTCTGTCCGGTCGTTCCCCTGCCAGGCTGTCCCAGGCAGGAGTGTGCTCTGAAGCGTGTGTCACGCGTTGCCAACATCCCCACACCAGAAGCAGTAATAAATCCCGACAGCTGCAGCACGAACACAAAGTGGGCATCACACACCACAGTTTTTATGTAAGGGAGCAGATTTATTTCGTAACAGCACGAGGCACCCAGTCAAGGGAGCTCCAACCAATAAACTAACCAACTTGGGAGTACTTATTACAAAAATAAGATAGCGACAGTGTTAGTAACCTCTCACTGTTACTAAAAAGTAACCGAAGAGCAAAAAGTCATTTTTTCAGAGTCAAAGGGGTCTTCCAACTACAGACGGCAATTTACTGAGGGGCAGGGGTGTATAAATGCGTGCTCACGTTGGAAGGTGGAACTGTAACAAGGTGCACAACCCCCCAAATCCTAGCCCACTTTACCCCATGAGACAGCTGTCAACACGCATAAATATACACATAGCACTCCTCTTTTGTATGTACAAGATGTACATTGTCTCAACAGATCACAACCGCCATGGGAACAAATACGGGTATCTTTAAGAATTCTCTTATTTAGACTGTAATCAATTCAGGACAGGAACTGTCTCTTCCTTTACCTCTTTTTTAGCAAAATTAGATTTCAACCTCAGCTGTGGTTTCTAGGTGCCATTGAAACATACCAAATTATTGTACACGAATACTAAACAAGCCCTACAGAGAACTGAAGGTCTCTGTACTTGACCATACTTGGTAGAAGAAATTAATAGGAGCTCTTCTACATACAAACAAATCACCAAGACCTGATCTACACTTTTAAAGCAAAATTCAGTAATGCTAATGAGTGATTTACAAAACACTGCTGTAAACTGGCTGTTCAGGCTGAGAATTTGATTAAAATATGATAATCTTTCACAAAAGTAGACAGTTTTTGCCCAGTAAACACTGTACCTGAAGTATTAGACTCTCTGCAATTGTAAGGGCCAAATCCTACCCAGTTCACCTCAGCCCTTCATCCTTCCAGAGGAGGCTAACACTTCATATGAAACTTAATTGCATGGACTTGGACTTTCAAACAATGAAACAATGAGAAATGAAATAGAAATATTAAATGAGAAGACAAAAGCAGCAAGGAGGACTAAAATGTAATGTGAGAACCCATGTAAGTACAACTGGCAGCATTCAGTGCTTTTCTGTTTTAATCCATTGGAGCTATAAATAAATTCTACAATCATTCAGAGGGACAGCTGAGGTGGGGACGGAATCTGAGCCAAACCCATTGTTTCTCTCACAAATTAATCCGACGCGAGTGCTGCAACCCGGGGGTACCTTTGAAAATCACTTCTGCAGACAAATTCTGCCTTTGGACACGGTCGTGTAACTCCAAATCTAGAAGCATGAGATTTACATTCAGGACATAAACAATTACTGCACATTGAATTATATAAGGACTTACTGTACTGTAAGATTTCCATAAGATTTTATGAGGGCTTACATTGTCTCACAAATGGTTCAATAAGCAACATTACTTTGAGCACAAAACTTTCAACAAAGTCTTGGTGAAGGGAATGAGGGAAAAAAACCTAATTTAACTACTTTTTCTTCTGGCAATACCTAGAAAAAATCCAAGTAGTTCTCAAAATTTCATTGCCGTGGTTTAACCTGGCTGGCAGCTAAAACAACTACACAGCCCTTTGCTCACTTCCCTACCCAGTGGGGTGGGGAAGAGAATCAAAAAGGGGAATAAGAAGTAAAAATCATGGGTCGGGACAAAGACATTTTAATAGGACAGAAAAGGAACATAATGATGATGATGATGATGATGATGATGATAATAATAATAATAATAATAATAATAATAATAATAATAGCAACAGCAACAGCAACAGCAACAACAGTAACAGAATATACAAAANNCAGTTTAATAGGACAGAAAAGGAACATAATAATAATAATAGCAACAGCAACAACAGTAACAGAATATACAAAACAAGTTATGCACAGCACAATTTCTCACCACCCAAAGCCGATGCTCAGTTAGTTCCTGAGCCACATCGCCTCTCGGTAATCCCCCAGTTATATACCAAGCTTCACATCATATGGTCCAGAGGAGGGCCACGAAGATGATCAGGGTGTTGGAGCACTTCCCACATGAGCACAGGCTGAGAGAGTTGGGGTTGTTCAGCCTGGAGAAGAGAAGGCTCCAGGGAGACCTTATAGCAGCCTTCCAGTACCTGAAGGGGCCTACAGGAAAGCTGGAGAGGGACTCTTTACAAGGGCAGGGAGTTATCTTTTAACAAGGGGTAATGGGTTTAAACTGAAAGAGGGTAGATTTAGATCAGCTATTAGGAAAATATTCTTCACTATGAGGGTGATGAGACACTGGAACAGGTTGCCCACAGAAGCTGGGCACTCCCAGTGCAGTGTTCAAGGCCAGGTTGGATGGGGCTTTGGGCAGCCTGGTCTAGTGGAGGGTGTCCCTGCCCATGGCAGGGGGGGTGGAACTAGATCTTTAAGGTCTCTTCCAACTCAAACCTTTCTATGGTTCTATGATTCTATGATTCTAAGAATATCCCTTTGGCCAGTTTGAGTCAGCGGTCCTGGCTGTGTCCCCTCCCAGCTTCTTTGGTGTCCTCTGCCTTCTCGTTGTCAAGGCAATATGAGAAGCTGACAAGCCCTTGGCTGCTTGGCAACAACTGAAAACATCAGTGTGTTATCAACACTATTCTCATCCTAAATCCAAAACACAGCACTATACCAGCTGCTAGGAAGAAAATGAACTCTATCTCTGCTGAAACAAGGACAATATCCACCCCTTATTCTATATCATCTATATTATGACCAGGTCCCACACTTTCCAATATACTGCAATTAATCACCACGACTTTTCCTGTTTTTTATATATGCACACAGACATCATTCCCTTAGTCAATAGACCACCCCTGCAAAATGTCTTTAAAACGTTCATAGATGTCTACAAAATGTCCCTTGAGTTCCTTTAGTCCATGACTTCAGGCTCCATCTGTCATAACAGTCTCTCAGGGCAGGGTAGAGGGTGTGTGATGTTGGACTGTTATATGCTGCATCCAGAGCTCGTAGCTGATGCATCTGTTGAGGTCCATGCTCATGGTCTGTGCTGTAGAGCACATTTTTTACATCTGGTCCTGCCTGGACTGGCCCAAAGCTACTGCATGGACAATTTCTGGTTTAATTTGTTCAAAGGCTTGTTGTTTCTCAGGGCCCCATTTGAAATCATTCTTCTTCTGAGTTACTTGATAAAGACGGCTTACAGTCAGACTATAATTTGGAATATGCATTCTCCAGCAACCCACAACACCTAAGAAAGCTTGTGTTTGCTAGTTGGTGGAGACATGGCTGCTATTTTGTTGATTGCATCCATTGGGATCTGACAACATCCATCTTGCCATTTAATTCCTAAAAACTGCATCTCCTGTGCAGGCCCCTTGACCTTACTTCGTTTTATGGCAAAATCATCTTTCAGGAGGATTTGAAGTATTTTCTTCTCTTTCTCAGAAACTTCTTCTGCTGTGTTGCCCCACACAATGATGCCATCAATATGCTGCAGGTGCTCTGGAGTTTCACCCTGATCCAGTCTGGATCAGACCATGGCAAATGGTGGGGCTGTGTTTCCACCCCCAGGGCAGTGGATTCCAGGTGTAGGACATATGCTCTTTGAGTTGCTGGTCCAGTTTCTCCACAGCCAAGACAAGGGAGGAGGAGAGAGTTTCTTCATATTGCCAGTCAGCCAGCCAATTTACCCACTGTTGGCCCCTCTTCGCCTTCGCAGTCCATTACTGCCAGTGAGTTGGTGTACGACAATGGTGTGCTCCATACAAGCTTCTGCCACCTAAGTTGTGTGCATTGGACTTCATC
>VXBL01002079.1:784162-823572 GCA_013400195.1 Aramus guarauna | reverse complement strand
GGGGGGGGACGCTGAGGGGAGGGGGGGGGGATGGCGGCCCGCCGGTCCCCTTTTCCCTCAGGGAGCCGCGGTCCGACGAGCCCGCTCTCGGCCGGCCCCCGGTGCCGTCTCCCGTGCTCGGCGCAGCCTCCTCAGGGATGCGGCGGCGGCCGCTGCCCGCGGGCTCCCGGCGCGGCGTCCTGTCAGTCAGGCGGACCCCGGCGAGGCCGGTGGCCGAGCTCGGGGCGGGGACGGGGGGAGGCAGCGGGCCTGTGGTGCTCCCGTGCCCGCCGGGCTTACCGCCCGCGCTTCGGGGCGCTGCGCCAGCGCCGCCGCGGTGCAGCCATTTCTGGTGACGGAGGCCGGAGGGCAGCGTGGGGAAGGTGCCCGGCCCTCGCCTCAGCGCTCCCGGGGGGCTTCCGCAGCCAGCTCCGCCTCGGCGCCGTCAGGGACAAAGACGTTATTAATTCGGCGGCTCTTAAAACCTCTTCCAGATTTTTGCGCTTCCTGATGTGAGGTATTTATGTACCTCCACGCCGTGGAGGGCTCACAGCTTGCTTGCCACATCATCATCATCGTCCAAAGGGAGTGTAAAACCCTTGAGAAAGGAAGCTGTAGGTTACTGTCACACCGGCGTGCCCCGGCAGGAGCTGGGTCTCGTCACCGCTGTCCCGATATCTTACACCGTATGCAGGTTGGGGTGGATTAAGATAACGCGAGTACAGGAGCACAGACTGGACGTAAACGTTGGCAAAGGATAGGTTTGGGAATAAATGGCAGGGAAGTCACACGAGTTTGCTGAAGATTGGGACTGTCTCGTTAAGGAAAACGTAAAGGCCAAGTCGTTGCAGTCTGTATTAGTTGGGGAGGGTGTTAAGGATTTTGGGACAAGGATGGCCAGAAGAAAACAGATCACAAGGGCAGCCTGAGAGAGCCAGAAATAAGAAAAAGATAGAAGAAAAGTGGGACTAGCTGAAATGAACTGGAATCAGCTGTTTGAAGAGCAGCGACTGGAAGAAATTAGGCAAAAAGAATAGTTTAGGAACAATAAGTTGGAGATAGCACAGGGACTAGACCATGGTGGGCTGGGAGGAATGGGAGAGTATTAAGGAGGGAGGCAGACAAGGAGAGAACAGTTTGCTTACTTAGGGCACGTTACCTGCAAAGGAGACGGCCTTTTTTGAAGGCGTTATTTTCCATTGTTGTCACTTTGTGTCACCAAGAGTCTTTGCTGCCACTCTAGCTGGTGAGACGTGAAGGTGTTATTCCAGTTTTACAAATCTTAAGCTGAAGTGCAGAAATCCGTGCAAAATTGTGCCCTGCTGCTGAACATCCAGTGTGAGATACTTAAGACCAAATGTTTTATTATACCATCTCAGATTTTGAAAGCATACCTCCCACTGATCACGTATGTAGCTTTGGTTTGATATTAAATTTAGCATGCGACATATGACAAACATAAGTAGTGGCCATCTATGAAAAGCGCAATTTGCCTGCTGTGATGCAAGAACCACCAGCACAGAGAGGTGTGAAATCAAGTTTATCGATAGCGTGATCAGGTTCTGAAAAAAACTTTTTCTTCCTGCATCCCATTGGCTTTCTAACATCTGCAATAACTAACCCGCAGCATGGACATGGTTCTTCCCCTTGTTTCCTGTTTGTCCATCTGCGTAGCCTATGTTTTGTTATCTCCTGGTTCTTGAGTGCTTAACTTTGTAGCTAGTGACACTAATTTTTATGCAGAACTAATCATCATCTCTCAAAGACAATACCTACGTTAATTTTATTTGCTTACATGAGCACTGTTACCTTAAAATTTTATTTTAATTTTTTTTTAAATCTTCAAAGCATTGTGGAAAAACATTCTCGTGGCAGGCAGGAGCACGCAGAGGTCTCGATGTAAGGAGGGCAATTGTGGCAAGACCACAGAAAAGATCTCTGCAGGTGAGAATGCCTGGCAGCTCCCCTGTGGAGCAGAAAGGGAAGTTTTAAGTGGGCTGAGAGAGGGAGAGAGGAAATCCAAACTAGGCTTGGTGATGGCCTATAAAAGATTTTGAGGTTAGTGAAAAGGAACTAGCATATGGTTTTGATAATCTAGGTGAATACTAGCAAAGTGGTTACTGTACCCAGCTAGGTTTTTTAATGATTATTTTATTGTAAGTAGGTTTGAATTCTTGCAAATATGTTTAAAGTTTCTGGTTAGAGTGAGCTTATCCGGAAAGCAGCAGCTGGTATTTTAACTTAGAAGAGATTTTTTTAGAGTTGCATCAGCTTCATTGCACAAGACTTTGGTAAGGGGAAGTATAGAATGAGACTTGTAAGTAATGAATTGCTCATAACAGCTGCAGTGATAGCAAACTGTGCTTTATTCTGAGCGTGACACTGCCCTGGCGGTGCAGATGTAACTCTTGCTTCCAAGCTCCCTTCCTGACCAGTGAGGAAAACTGGACAACAGCCTGCTCAGAAAGGCAGGTGTAAGCTTTGTATATAAGGACAGTAGGGAAACATTTTTTACATTTTGTCCCAGGAAACATTATTTTTATATTCTGTCCCAGAAAGCCAGCTGCATCTCAGAAGTAAGAGACCTTGGACTGGCCTATTTTTGTGCCTGCCATTCAGAAAGATGCTAAAATGTGCTCAGCGGCAAGGGTGAGAGGATTTCTTATGCACTGGTTAGAAAGTATTGCAGTAACCTTTCCCTGGGAAGGTGTAATCTGCCTTAAGATGACTCTATAACCACTAGCATTCTAACCAAGTGCTAAAAGAAACTCCTCAGAAGAAGTGTCGTATTTGTGAATAAGCTGCTATACAGCTAAGAGGACCTACTGGTCAAAAAATCTGATTTAAACTGACAGAAGGGTATGTATGTTCACATACATTGCTTGGGGAAGAGGGAAGAGCTGCGTCATCCACAGGGCAGTTGGATACCTATCACGTAATCTTTCTTTCTGGATTAAAAAAAGAACAGGTAACATCAGAACAGCCTTAACTCAAGGAGGATACTTGGATTACTTAACGCTGTAGAAGATGGATGTTCTAGGTACAGCCATCACCTGAAAAGGGCAAAAATTAAAGGGCAAGCTGTTGGGGGGAGAGAAACAGAACAAAGTAGGGAAAAAAACCAGTCAAAGTAGGACTGTTACTGTGAAGTGCAGTGCAAGTTAAAATCGGGTGTGCTTACATGGAGCTAAGGATGGTCAGGCCAGATGCAGCAGATTTCAGGGACTCTATTTTGTCCATAATATTCCAGAAAAATGGAAAGCTCTTTCCTCGTTCCTGAGAGGATTCAGAGAAAGAAATCATGGCCTTTCAAAATGGAATAACTATCCAGTTTGTAAAAGAAAACCCACCTTCATGCGGCTGGTCATCACGTCCTGTGGTGGGCTCTGAGACTGCTGGCTGAATCAGTAATGGCCATCTGATAGACTGAAATGACCGCGTATTTCTTTTGTTTAATTAAAGCTTACAAGAACTAGGTCTGCGTGCCAGATTCATGGAGATCAATAGCTCACCTCAACTTGAGTGTGCATGGGTTTGCTCGTTTTTCCTCAGGCTTGTTCACTTTTCTGCCTAGCGAATACTTAATGGGTGGGTAGATGCCTTTGTGTGTTGGATATGAATTTTGCATCCTCTCATGGGATGTGAACTGATGCATTTAAGTATTGAACATTTGAGAGCAAACAGTTACAGCTTCTTTGAGGAGGGTATGATCTCAAAGTGATTTCTGGCCTGCACAGATTAGAACCAGGGATCTGGAAGCTGAAATGAGTGGTGCAGCAATTTGTAATGTAGAGCTCTGGATTCTGTAGAAGCAAATTCATTCGCTCAGATTGGTAGTGTCAGTTTAATTCCTGATTTAACAATAGACACGATTTAAATGTAGGTATTTAATGGTTATTGTGTCTGTTACGTGAGATCATTCTGTTGCGTTCCGCTAAGGCTTCTTGTTCCCTAGGGAACTGAGTGAACAGTATAGAAATGAAGACAGTAAAGCGGTAGGACACGCAGCCCTAGCTGCTATGCAGAGTAGTGTGATTCAGGAGGGTGTAACTCACCTGTGATGAGTAAAGATGACTTCTGCAGGCGAGAAGGGTGGGATCCCTTTCACATACCACCCCCACCAGCCCAGGCACTGAAAAAAAATTTAAGTATTGAAGTACGTGAAGTACTGAAGCGCTGCAGGTAGAACACGGTCCTGTTTCCCAGCTACATCATCTCCTGAATGGCAGTGGTTCGTCCGGTGCCTTTTCTTATAAAGGCCTTTTACAAGTTCTGTTTAGAGAAGTGGCTTTTTTCGAGTCTTGCCTTCACAGTACCCTGGGTGTCTCTCAAGAAGCTCTTCTATAAGGCAGCTAGAGACACAGGAATTACCAAAGTGCGTCAGACCACAACCCGTGTAGCCTACAGCCGTATCAGTAGTTGTAACTAGCACCAAGTGCTAAAGCAGGAGGAAACGCTGCAGTTAGCTTGTATTACGGTACATTCTCAAAAAACATTTCTTCTCACCTCTTAAGACACGCACGTGACTTTAGTTGTATATCAGACATGCTTCCATAACTTCAGAAACACAATGAAACAAATTTATGTTGATTAACACAATGTTCGTGTTGTGAACCATGTGCTACAAGTCAGGTTTTAATGCCTCATTTTTTTAGATGTTGTCTTGTTACTTGATTAAGAAGCTGAAACAATTTCTAGTCTGCCATCAATCATTACTATCTATACTTCTATCTGGTATTTAAGGTGAACAGTTACCAGTGTTTTCACATAAGCCTTTTTTTTTCTGGCCCCTAGCAATTCTCATATGATGCGGGGCTTGAAATCTGGTCACAGCTTTCCAGCTGCTGGTGTACAAGAGGTCTGTCATTTTCAGTATTACTATTATTTGTCTCTCATTTTTATGCACTGTTGTCTTCTGCTGTCCTCTTCCCCTCAAAAAAAGAGGCATAACTAACTAGGAGTGTTAGTGAACTGTGCATAAAACCATCTGTCTCTCTCTGCAAGGACAGAGTAGTTAATTTAAAGCATAGTAATCTGTATTAATAACTCATAGTATTCACTCTGAACATGTATTGCTTTTCAGTCAAAACCGCAGTCTTGACATTGTTCAGTTTGTCTTACCACCTGTTCATGAAATTTTCTGAAATGCCGTAGTCTGGAAGAACCTAGATGTGCCATCTACACACTTCGCTACTTCTCTTTTTAAAAAATATTTATACACACCACAGATGGAAATAGAAATCCCTTCAAAAATCTTAATAAAATCAGTTTGTATGATTGTAGGGTTTGGGGTTTTTTTTTGTGGTTTTGTGATTTTTTTTTTTTTTAGGTTTTTTTTTAGCATTGCCTTTCTGGTTAAGGTCAAAGTAGCAGAAAGTTATGAATATCCTGTCCTTACCAGAAATAAGGACAAACAAAAAACAAACAGTGTTTTTAATAATGTGTTATTAGCACAAGGAAAGAAATTGGATTAGGCTGACACTCTTTCAAAAAGTCCTTTTTTTTGGTAGTGTGGCTAAGTTACCAGTTGCCTGGGAACAAAGCAGACAAACCTCCTGACTTTCACTCATGTAAGCACAAGATGTTGCAGAATCTTGGAGATGAAATGCAAAACTCTGTGGTATTTAAGGAGACATCCAGAGTATCGTGGTTTGAAAATGAGAGAGGAGCATGCCTGCTGTGATTAATAGAAAATTTCACTAAAAAGTACCTAGTGCTTTGCCTGAGTGTTTTTAAGGCTATATACTGTAAGTGTTGGCTCCTTAATTGGAAATTTGTCCTACTCTTGGAAGTGAGAGTTGTTCTTGGCATGGGAAGCAAGGTGTTAAAATCTGCTTTTAAAATTCAGGCTTTTAACATGGCACACATACACAGTATGTAGCAGGAGGTCGTGAGCTTATTTTGCCTTCCCAAGGGGCCAAAAGCCACGCAGTTGCGTGAGCAAATGGTTGCACCCAAGCTATTAAGACGGCAGAGAGGTGTTTTAATGGAAATACTTGTTAATCCCTGCTCATTTTAGTCCCAAGTTCACTAATCTAGTCCCACTATGAAAGAATTCCAGATAAGATATGTATCCTTCTTATCAGGTGTGCTAACTCAGTCTCAGGGCTTGGGATCTGCATTATCATTGTCCCATGGTTTCTGATTGACTTAAGAACAGGCGGAGTAAAGCTCTCTCGCTCAGAGCTGTGGGGAACGTACCAGGTTGGTGCACATCTGAGCTTGTGAGGTGTTTTGGAACTGAGCTGGAGTGGTAGTACAATGGGAAACCTACAGAGTATCGTCCTTCTGTTTTCATGCTTTAATTGCTGCTCGTACAGTGCAGCCGTGTTGCCAGTAGTAAGAGGCATTAGCTCACTGCATTTCAATCTTCACCATCAAGCAGGAAACCCTTGAAGCAGAATCTCTGTGGGATAAATATTGCATATGGTAGTAGACTTTTCTCTGAACTGCCTTTAGCATATATTGGCCTTTGAATTAATATTATATTTAAGCAATGTTCTGAAAATTATTCCCCAATTTAAAATAGAAATTATTACCTTTTCCAGGAAATCCAGTAGAGGAGACTTCGTATTTTCTGCTGATCGTCTGGTAGGTGAAGAATTTCTTCTTCTTGGTATTGTACTTTGTAACTCTTCCATAAAATGGGTCTTTCAGGCTAGAATAATGGTGGTGTGAAAGCAACTTTTCTACACAAAGGAAATTGCTGTTTGACAGCAACTTTCTGTATAGGGACTTCTGTTCTCTGTTATAGACTGCTTTCATCTCAAAGGGTTCCAGAAACCATGTTATTACCAAACATAGCTACCTCGGGACAGACAGCAGTAGTAATAAGAGAATACTGTTCAAAACCAGATGCACAGAGGCTAGCGATAATTCAGTTTTACTTTGAAACAGTACTTCAGATCTGGTGAACAGAGCTGTATGATTTCGTACAGTCTAGATGTTAGCAATTGCTTGCATGCAGAAGTGCCTCCTGGCACTTGTTGTGTATTAGATTAGTAGCTCTGGGTGCCTCCACGCTGGGAATTTGTTTTTAGCCATGTGGTAGTTACTAGCAGGGACAAAGCAATTTGAAGTTTTCACACATTTTAGTAAGTCAGAACAAAGACTGTTGGGAATGCAACATTTATCGCATTTAAATTACATGCTTAAAGAAAAGCACAACACTCACACCCACACATATACTTCCTTGTATTCATGAGGGTGTTTGCTGTTTGCAAATCCACAGTCGTTAACAAGGAAAGTCTTTCTTTCTCCCTCTAGCAAAGGTGAGACCAGAGACTATGCAATTACCAGGACCATTTGCTACAGCAGGCAGGTTTTCTGTGATGAGCCCAATCTTAATCCGTGCCTGATCCAGGCTTGCTCAGGGCTTAGCTATGACCACAACCTAAGATTGCGACTGCAGTGCTTTTTATCTTTTCAGCTATTCCACTTTCCTCCCTGCTTTTCCCTTCTTAAGGATGTTCCTTGCATTCCCATTCACCAAGAACAGTAAAGGCCCAAGCCAACAAATCCCATCACTCATAACTTGTAATTAAGTAACTGACTGGAGTGCCTTCTTTGCCAATAGTACTTCATGACGGACAGGCAGAAAATCGCAGCCCCAACTTTGTTCTGTGCCAGCAGTTCTCAGCAGATACTATTTAAATAGACACATGCCCTTTGCAGTTCACTGGATGAGTAGGAACAGCCCAGGAAACACCCACCACCTATGAAAGACTAGCTCAACTACCTGTGGTTCTTCTGCGTTGTGTGGTTTCAAGTTCTTCACCTGCTTAGCTGTGCAAATAAGACTCAGGAAGCCAACAAAGGTCAACACCAGCAATCCCACGCATTGACCGGGTATAGTTCTCTGGTGCAGGAGTCGAGCCTCTTCCCTACCAGTACTCCTTTCACAGGAAGATTTTACCTTGTATTAGGTTCCCATCATGCTGCGCCCTTTAAGGAGCAGTCATTCATGCCAACTTCTTTGAATTAAAGAGAAGCACTGTATCCCTAATCTGTATTAAAAAAAGAAAAAAAAAAAAAAAAAAAAAGAGAGAGATAAACAATAGCTTTTCTAATTCTGACAGAAAACCCCTTAACACTCTTGACTGCTCCTTATTGTCATTAATCAGTGCAAAGGACCTGTCCCATGTACCTGCTCGCTTTACTTGGAGGTCCTGTGCCATTCTGATAGAGCACTGATTTTTTTTCCCCCTAGTTGCTAGAAACTGCAGCTTCCAGGCAGTGAGTTCAGTTCAGGCCCTTGTACCACATCTCCTCTGGGCCAGCCAGCACTCATACAGATAGAGACCTGCTCTTCACAGAAAGGCCCATTTGCTGGTCATGCAGATGTTTCCTAGTCTGTTTTCCATTCTGTAGGAGGAATTTTATGCAAAACAATACATAGGACTGTCTCATTTTCTGTATGTTATTCCTAGGTGTGGCGAAGAAGAACAGTTACAATTTCACGTGGGACCTAGTCTCTACTAAACTTGGTGGAGTGCAAACATTGTTAAGACTTGCCGTGTTTTCCACCCAGTTAGCAAACAGAGCTTAATGGCAAGATGCAATACATGAAGAGAAGAAACATATGCATAGGATTGTAGGGGCAACAAAATACATCTTGTTGCAGAGAGCAAATGAGAATGAAGATAAGCTTGCTACTAGCTTGGCAGTTGTTAGTGGCAGCATCTCGTAAGGTCATGATAGGAAGAGGTCTGAAGGAAGGATTCTAAAGCTGGTGAGTTTCTGGTGGTACAGTTTTTTCTTCTGGCAGTTTGTTTCACACATAAAGGGATGACACAGAAGAGCAGTGGTGGTTTTTAGCAGAAGGTAGATTTTGTGGTTTGACTGGACAGGGTAGGTTAAGGAATTAATTAATTTCTCAGCCCCACCCACCATCAGCCCCCTGTGTAACACTGAACAGGTCACTTCACCTTTCTGCCCACCTACATCTCTCTCAGGGGGGTGATAACATCCTTTAAAAGCGGTTTGAAATCCTGAGGAGCAAAAAGCTGTATAGATACAAAGTATGGCTGACAGCCCCACTACTCTGCTTTCCCTTCAGCTTCCAAGTAAAGCTACAACATCATGGGCTAGAGGATCCCCCTAGGAATTACTATGGTTTTGGAAATTAGGTGATGCATGGCTATCACATAAAATACAGTTAGACAATTGTCTTCCCACAAATAGGGGAAGATAACAATGGTCACTCCAGAATTGAGTTAAATTCTGGGTTCTTGGCATTTAAATGCTTCGCCTTTTTCCCAGTTGCAGGCGGGAGGAAGGGTTGTAACATGCTGAGGATGACAGATACCGTTTGGGGTGGCTCTGAAAGGGTTCCCATTTTTCCATTTTGTCTGGTCAGAGCAGCACCACCTCTGAGTGCACCTACCTGATTTCCTGATTTAGTGATTACAGCTCTTCTAAAGGAGCACACTGTCAGCCTGCTCTCTAGTTGCTTATCTCCAAATTTTGCTGTTCTCTGAGGAACTGGTCAAACCTGATTTCTTCAGTGGTATTTGAGTGTGGTAAGGAGACTTTATTCATGTGCTTAATTGGCTGAGAAAAGGTAGATTTCATTAACATTTTCATATTCTTAAAATGTTTATGTGGTAGTTAGCTAAAACTCCTTGGACCTCTATTAACTGTTGTTTTTGCTAATGGTTCTAACAGATCTGTACTAATGAAGGTTCCAAGCAAACAGTGTTTCCCTTTGCTCACTGCGAAGGCTCTGGGGTAAATCTTAAACATGGAACTGTAATAAATGAGTGTGCTGACATATAACTTTGTACGTCAGCATTAAATGCTTAATCTAAAACGTCAGCATAGCTCTGTAAGCCTTGACAGTTTAACTAGGCCTGCTAGAATTTAACATCCCTTTTAGCTTTTTTATTTTTCCCTATTTTAAAAATAGACTTTATTTTTGTTATTGATAACTTTAACTCATGGGTTTAATTTCTGGTCAAACTCTTCTACCTTAGGACCAAAGCTTTACTTGCCTGCTTCACGTGGGGCCGTAATAATACCTGGTTTAGCTTCCACCTCTCTGGGAGAGAAGCAGGGCTGCTGCTTCTCAGTGCCAGAGAGAAAAGAGGTGGAAATTATCACCCCTGAGCGTGGGAGCAGCAGAAAGCATAGTGCAAAAATAAATGTTTTATCAACACAACAAGTTTACAAAAGAATCCTTCTCTGCCTCTGTATAAAACATTGATACATGTAGTAAAACCAAGGAGATGATTTGACTGCAGACCTTCACTGGTTTACTCTAAACTTTTGGCAGATAATGTGAAGCGACGCTAAGCTAACCCTGTCAACATGACAGCATTATGAAAAAAGCATTTCTTCCAAACCTGGCTCGTAGGTTGGGATTTTTTGGTGAAATAACTTTAAAATAATAATAATAAAGTGTACAAATGTCCCAGAAACATGAATTAAATGAAGGATTTCTTGGCTTGTTTATGTGAGAAGATGTGTCTTTCAGTAGAAGAACAGGCTGCCCTCAGTCTCAGGATTAAAGTGACTGAGTCAAAAGACTGAGACAAAAACCCTACTTGTAGAGAGACAGAGGAAGAGGAGAGTAGGAGAGCTGGCTTCTCTACATATGGTCCCTGGAGCCACCAAGCAGAAGGACTCGCTTCCCATACGCAGTTTTGCTGCAGCAGAAATATTACCCCGTGAATTGTTTTTTCAGTCTTTTGCTCCCGTTACATGTGAGTTGCACCCGTGGAGCCCTTCACTGATTTGATCCAACCACCACCTCTGAATATGGAACTCCAGGAAAAAATTGTCATACTAAAATTACTAAAGATATCTTCAAAGAGGGATTGTAAATTTAAGGGACTGTTTCTAGTTCCCAGTAGAGGTTGCCTGTGTGTGAGAGCCTAGGGCAGAATAGAAGAACAGGAAAAACCTTCCAGTCTGCTCTGGCCTGTTTCTGAAATAAGAAATATCTGAAGTGAGCCATCTACTTACTCAGTCCCAGGAGCAAGCACGTCATTTCTGCCATTATATGATGACTTTTGGTTAACAGGTTTCATCTTTGGCTTGTCAGTAGCTTTCCTTGATCAGTTCCGGCCTGTGAATCTTTGGCTCGCTAGCAGAGAGAATTTTTACATATTTAATACCCAGAGCATCTTTCATGGGCAGTCATTCTGTGTTCAGATGAATACATGAAGGTAAATTTGCCTGGGGGTACAGCTGCGGGGCCAGCACCAGGGGAGAGCGGGAGGTTTTCTGGCCACTCGTGTGGCTTACGAGCCGCACCGCCAGTGACGACGTCCCTGCTGACCGGGGCCATCTGTACTGCATGAAAACGCAGGTGCTTGGCTGAGCATCCCCTAGTAACCACAGCTGGCAGGTGCCAGAAGAAGGAGAAGGTGGTAAAGAGATTTCGAAGATCTCCTGACTTGCCTTTTGGCCCTCAGTGGTGCATTTGCATTGCTGCAGCTCCTGTGGCTGTTCTGGCAGCCCCGGTGCAGTTTAGTCACAGAAATACAGATGTGAAAATAGACCTCAGAGCCTAGCTGATGGGGAACTGAAAGAGGGTGAATTTTCCCTTTTTCTCACTGGTATTTTGTCAGGAAAATGAAGTTGCATCGGTGCGTCGCTCATTCGTTGAGAAAAATTTGTCTGTGATGCCTATGCCTGCCAGATATAAAAGTCAGTTTTATGATTGCCAATGAATCTCCTCCTTCCCCTAATTTTGTTTTGTAATATCTTCATTTGATTTGTGGACAAAACATAGGCATCGCCCCAAAAAGGTCTCTAAATACTCCCTAACTACTATTAAAGATACTCTTTTAGACCATTCAGGCTGTTAGGTGTTCACCTAGTACTTGTAAAAACTACTAATGTTTAGTATCTTATCTCCATAGATAACAAATCCCTTTAAGCTGACTGATCTCTTTGGTTCTACAGATCAGACTTGTGGTTGAGGAGGGACTGAATCAACTGCCATACACAGAATGTACCGTGACCACTCCAACAGGTATGTGGGAAATTACACCTCCCCTAAGTAGGACTGGAAGTGGAAGCTTAACTAATACACAAAAATATGGAACTGTTACAAGAATCATAGAAACATATGGAATCCCAGACTGGTTTGGGTGGGAAGGGACCTCACAGCCCATCTAGTTCCAACCCCCTGCCATGGGCAGGGACACCCTCCACTAGCCCAGGTTGCCCAAAGCCCCATCCAACCTGGCCTTGAACACTGCCAGGGAGCCAGGGGCAGCCACAGCTTCTCTGGGCACCCTGGGCCAGGGCCTCAGCACCCTCACAGGGAAGAATTTCTTCCTAACATCTCATCTAAATCTCCCCTCCTTCAGCTTCAGGCCATTCCCCCTTGTCCTGTCACTCCCTGCCCGTGTAACCAGTCCCTCCCCAGCTTTCCTTTAGGCCCCTTCTGGTACTGGAAGGTGCTCTAAGGTCTCCCTGCGGCCTTCTCTTCTCCAGGCTTATTTTGCATAGCATCCTTATTTAAAATAATCACAGAATACCCAAGTTACAAAACACATACTTGGAAAGGATCAACTTCTGTGCCACTTTTCTGACACGACTTTTAAAGGTAAAAAAACGCACAAGTTCTTTACCAATTACGGTTTTGGCCCTGTGTCTGTTGCTTGTCTGAGGGCGGCAGGGGATGGTGCGCAGGAGGGTTCGTGCCACCTCTTGAGAGATGTGGAGCTCACTCTTGTCCCCTGGGTATCCACCAGATCTCGGTTCACTTCACAGCAAGGTCACTAAAACAAGCGTCCCCCAGAGGGGCACCGAGGCAGGCAGAAGGGAGCAATCACTGCCACTGACGTCTGGTTCTTTCCTCCCACAGGACACAAGTATGAAGGAGTCAAATTTGAGAAGGGAAACTGCGGAGTCAGCATAATGAGAAGTGGTAGGCAGTTTCTGGTTGTTGAATGATCACGAGTTAAACCTTTTGGAAACCCGTAAGCAACTTCCTTTCAAAAACGTGTAACAGCACTTCTCCACAGCAAAGTTTTACCCCAAGCTGCCAGTTGTCGTTCTCTCTTAGGTATCCTCGATCACAGAATGCCAAGTAATAGGTTTCACCAACTTTTCAGGAGACAAATAGCTGCAACAGGTTTCACCTGGCCTCTCCTCCAGCAGCTGAGAGGGGCCAGGCCAACTGTCCATCCTCGTCTGCCGCTAACCACTTCTGCTCAGAGACAGGTCTCCCAATAAACCATGCCCAGCAGTGGTAGAGCCTCTGCTCTTCTGCCCAACGCTGCGGAAACCGTTGTATCTGTGATGTAAAATGCCGGGGCTCCGCGGCCTCCTGCCCTTCTCCTGCGTTGTGCACCGTGGTGTCTCTGGGCAGAGCTCAGAGATGTTCTCCAACCCCCGTACGTTGGTGGTGACGTTCGCAGCTCTCGCCTTTGAGAGCTTAGCGCTGGCGTGCGGGAACGCTCGTACCCGGGAGCTAAACTAACACCGAGCAGATGCGTTTTTCTGTCTAAACAGAGGAAAAAGGAAAACAGCTTCAAGTGTTTTTAACACTTAGAACTGAGAAAAAAAAAAATATCTCCTTTTTGGATCTCTTCACCAATAGAGTATTGGGGCTGTCTGTGTGATTGTAGCATCTTGCAATTGTGCCGGTTCTTGGCGTGTAACAATTTGTGGTTGGTTTTTTTTGCTGCTCGTTTGGAGGAGAGGCAATGGAACAAGGGCTACGAGACTGCTGTAGATCAATCCGCATAGGAAAAATCCTGATACAGAGCGACGAGGAGACTCAAAGAGCGAAAGTGTACTATGCTAAGTTCCCACCAGACATTTACAGGAGAAAAGTTCTTCTTATGTACCCAATACTAAGTAAGTCTCTTTCATCGTTATGTGCAGTTTGTGCGCTGGAGTTGAAGGAAAAATTCCCAATTTCGAGGGCTTTGATTAGGTTTTTTCCTTGATTTAGGTGACCTAGTAGGGCATTTATCAGGCTGTGCCAGAAGCCATAGGAGTCAGCCTGCACCAGCATGAATGCAGAGCAAAACTTTTGGCACGCCTGCATCTGTGAGAAAGGCTGAAGCATTGAGACTTGATAGAAATTCAATTGTTTTAATTTTGCCATGAGAAAAGACTCAAACAGTATTTTTCTCATGCTCTTAAGAGACATTTTTGGATTAATATTATAATCCTAGAATTATTTCAAAATTAAATACAGTTAATGCTACCAAAAAAGAAAAAAAAAAGAAAAATCTGGTTAAGTGAAGTAAGGAGTTTGTCAGGATGAAGTCACTTTTCCGGTCTAAGATCTAATTCTGGTTCTACGTGTGGAGCTCTTAATTACCATTTTACTATTTTAGATGAGCTTTCTTACCTCAGGGCTTTAATAAAATCCACCAACTTCAGTGCTTAAACCTGCCAGAGCGGGCTGTTTCAGAGCAGAGATGAAGTTCCTTCAACAGACCAAAGTTTTGTACAATTACTACATGCAGAGGTGACAGTTTTCTAGAGGGCAAGGGCAGTATCATCATTCAGTGTTAACACAGATATTCTCGGATGGGCTAGGGCAAGTTCTTCAGCCGGGGTGGAGGCGGAACAAACCCAAAAATTCTCACTTTTTACCCTTTTTAGGTACTGGCAATACTGTCATCGAGGCTGTCAAAGTTCTTGTAGAACATGGTGTACAACCAAGTGTCATTATCCTGCTAAGCCTATTCTCCACACCTCACGGTAAGTTGAGAAGAGCAAGCACAGGTACATTTAATGGGGAAGAGTTACATCAGTCACACACTTCGGCCAGCGAAGAGCTGTTCCTTTGCGAATAACGATAGCAGCATCGCTTTGCTTGTGAGAGAGGGGGGCTGGTTTGTTGTTGTTGTTGTTTTGGGGTTTTTTTTCTGAATGGGAAAACCAAGAGTGAACAGCGACATGTTTGGTGCCGGCAGTGGAGTGGGCTAGCGAAGAGGAAAAGGCTCTTACACCTAATGGCAAAACTGCAAATGGTAAAATGTCCCTGAAGGCAGGAATGTGCAGTGCTGCCAGGGACACAAAAGGGTGCCGCGGCTGAGAGAGCAACGCCAGTCCTGCTGTCGCTCTGGGCTGTAGCAGCCCACGGATGGCGTTGGGTTTGTCCACCGCCAAAAGAACACCCGTTCTGTAAGGGCCTGAGGTGAATGAAGCTACAGAGCTGTCCTGCCTGCACGTTACAACTTGGGACCTCTGGTTCCACGAAGCAGGAAAATGGATCTTGTGTGTTGTTTTAAAAATTGGCCGTGGCAGAAATCACTAGGAAGTCATCTGAACTGCAGCGAGTTGCTCCTGGCAGTCTGTACCCACCTTGGTGATTAGATTGGGAATATGTGTGTGTGGTAAAGGAAACAAAAATCCAAGTAAGAAAACTCCCAAAAGCAATCCGCTAAATTCAGAAAGTTCTTCCTCACAGACAGTCAGCTAAGGCAGAAACATGAAGCGGGGGGAAGAACAGAGCCTGACTTAAGGAATTCTGCTAATCCTGATTTAACATGTGGTGCTGAAATGCAGCTGCAGGGCTGTAGTCATCATTGCCTTTGCCCTCTCTCCAAAGGTGCCAAATCCATCATCCAGGAATTCCCAGAGATCACCATTTTAACCACAGAAGTTCATCCTGTTGCACCAACACACTTTGGACAGAAGTATTTTGGAACAGACTGACATACTGGGAGCAAACGGATATGACCGTATGACATCACAAGAGGTTTTTTCTACGTTTTATTATTGTCGAGCCAGTTGAGGGCATGTTTAAAAATCTTTTTGGCCAAAGGGGCGAATACTTGACTTAGATTAGTTCTGGCCAGTTATTGCCTGAACACTGAACGGGGTTCAGTCACAAAGCACTCTGTCATCACAGGGCCCAGCAGCTCGGTGCTGGGGCTGTATAAACTGCTACACTCTCTGCTTTAACTTATTTATTCTTCGCTAGCCTGTCTTGTGGCTGCTTGCAAGAGCAAAATAAACCAACGACATCACCAAGGCGTGTACTTCATTCCTAGGGGTAATGTTTACATCGCTTCAGGTCAGCTGGCACAGCCACTCCCAATGCTTCCAAAGCAACGGGTGCACCTGGAACGCGATGCCATGCTTAGCACCCACTGAATTTTTGGCAGAATTTTCAGGCTTCAGCTGGTGGCCAAGACCTACAGACACAACTCCTGAATTTTGCTCTGTACAGATGATTTTCAAATCTTAAAACACCCACCATTGTCCTGTTCCACAAACCCTTCTGAAGGAAGGAAAGCTGTGGCAAAAAGTCAAACCCAAGATCTAGCTCTGTTTGTGGAGCAACAGGGCTGAAAAGCCCAATGTGGCCCTCACGGGTATTCAAAATCCTCGATGCAGGAATTGTATCGATCAGGTTTAACGTAAGTCTGCAGCCAGATTCTTCCTTTGGCTTTAAATCCCCTGGCACCAAATACACAATATCCAACACTTACCTTACCCATAAGTAAGTATCTTACCTAGTATCTTACCTTACTGTAACTTTGGGAAAATTTATATATAAAGACAATATAGTCCATTATTACTTTTTAAATATATCCCCATTTTAAAGCATGCAGGATTACAGAATGTCACCGCAAGTGGCGTGCTTCATCCCTCTCCTCAGCTGAGCAAAACGCGAAGGCCTGGGCTGCTCCCCCAACACCTCATAAGACATGGGCAGCATTTAACGACTCTTTTTGATGCGGATAGAGAACCTTCCCCACTCCAAGCAGAAATTTCAATTATTAAAGTTGTGTAAGGCTTCCAGAGAAGGTTTTCCCTGAGCATAGACTAAGTCATAGGAAATAACCATTCACAAGTATAATAAATTAGCCAAAAATGGTTTTAATGCAGTCCTCACCTGCAGAACAGTGCAAACCGCACAGGCGTTCTAGTAGAAACCATCATAGAAAATGACAAAGCAGAAGGTACAGGATATTCAGCTGTAGAAACCATACAAACACTTGGAAAATGCTAGCGAAACGTACACAAAGCATTCATAATAAAGACAGAACGTTTGTCAGACAGTAAAAATGAGTATCCAAAGCTTTTGTAAAAACCCATTTGATATCAAAAGCCTCGATGCCGGCAGCAGCATTAAACTCCTGAACCCAACTAAAATCCCAAATGTTGTCAGCAGAGTGTTCGTCACATTCATTATTCCATTATGGGGTGAGACATCGGTATTAAACAGCAGCTCCGAGCGGCATGTCCGTGGCTGAACGGAACAGCCTTGATTGTACGCGAGATACTTACAGACACCACCAGCGGGCCGTGCCGGTGATCTCAAGAGCAGCTGAACATAGTAACAAATCAACACAGTGACTTTGCTGTTTCTGTTTCCAATGATTTAGCAGTTACCGGCACAGCGCCCGCTAAGCCAGTCTTCCCCAACAGGAAAAGGGTGTTGCCCTGCGGCATTTTCTGACCCAGCCAGAGGTAGTAAGCGTAGGTAGTAAGTCTCCCAAACGGAGCCTTCCGACCCCAGAATGGCCCTTGCAGTCAGCGTTCTGCCCGAGGCGTGTTCCTGCCCAGACAGAACTCCGCTGAAACCCACTGGCTTTACTCTGAAGCCAGGTAAAAAACTCCCGATGCTGGATTTGAACATAGGGCTGGGTCTGCGATTATCTGATCCTGAGACTTCAAGTTTTGTCTTTGAGGGACCCGTTTTCTTGAGTCTCTTTCAGACAAAACCCAGAATAATTTAGACAATAACATGACCGTTTCTATTGTGTAAGTCACCAGCAAGTGAAGCTGTTACAAGTTCCCTGCTCCAACAATGCAATTTGGGATTACTCTGGAGCAGCCGTCGCTCAGTGAGTACAGCAGGAAGCGACACGTTGATGCAGTTACTGCAGAAGCAGCAGCCTGACGCACAGAGTTAACTCAGAACAGCACAACAGGTTCCACCTACCTTCCCCACCTCAGGCTCTTTCTCATAGAAATGGTACCTCCTCCTTGGGGGAGGCACCTCTGCACCAGCCCCGGCGGCTCATTACCTCACCAGGATGGTTCATTACCTCACCAGGATGGTTCATTACCTCACCAGGATGCCAGGTGCCCATAGGAGAGAGTTCTCTCTCCTACACGTCCTAGAGGCTCCTGGGTCCTCCAGAAAAAGGCAGGGGGAAAAAAAAAAACCACACCAACACATTCATGAATCCACTGGATTTTTGTTTCTCTTACAAAGGGGAGTGCTGCTCTGAGAAGGTGCAGCATGCGCCTTCCTCGTTAGAAAGGAGACGAGGAGGACAGGAGTTCGTGTGGGCTCCCTGCGGGGTTTAGCCCAAGCTGGAGCTCCAGAAGAGTACTGACCCAGGCTCCAGGTAAATACCTGCGCGTGGCACGAGCTGTTCGATACTAGCACGGTGCAGGCAGGCATTGCTTTCCAAGCACAACTGGAGTAAGAAGCAAAGATGATCCCTTTGTCCTTTTTGGTGGGTCTTTTTGGTTGGGGTTTTTTTTTCCCTCCTTAACATAACTATGTTATTATCCACTGAAGTTTTACAAATGCTGTAAATATTAAAACCTCAGAAAAAAAAAAAAAGTACTTTAAGCAGCATGAAAGCATAACCAGCTTATGGGCTCCTCTGAAAAGTAAAGTGACATTTCCTTTCACAAGGTTGTCATTCCAAACTGAAGCTAGAAAATGAAGAAATAAGATTTTTAGGAAGCAGAGCAAAGTAGTGCAGGAGGTTGGATCCCACTGCTCTGAGCAGTGCAAGCCAAGCCTGAATGATGAGAATCACAAACCAATACCTGACAAACATTAACTGCAAATAAAATACGTGGCACAACTGCTTAAAACGACACCTGCTCACAGTATCCAAAAAACCAGCAAAACAGCTGAAAGCTGGTAATATTTTAACTGTATGCAGGAGGAAGAGGAAAGACTCTCAAAGGGAGACGGAAAAAGGACAAGGAAAATAAAAGTGCGTACCAGTGGGTATGATCTCAGTGTTAGTTACCAGAAAAGGAAATGATGCGTGAAGCAGGAAGTGTACATGGTAATTACACAACATTCCTTGGCTTGTCGCTCCGAGCTGTTTGACAGACTTTCAATGAAAAAAGCCACTCTGCCATGCAAATGCTTTAACTGATGGTTTCAGAACGAGTTGGTATTTGCCAGTGTTCTGTAACAAAACGGAAGCTGATAGAATGGGGGGAAAAAAAAAAAAATCAATAAAATCAAGGTATGTTCAAGTACTATGGATCCATTTCAAAAATTTGTACCGCATGAGTCACTGAAATGGAAACGTGACCCTTTAATTCATTCTGGCTTAATAAACAAGGTCAGCAGCACCTCCTTAGCCTGCTAATTCAACGCTTCTGTGAATGAGCAGCTATGCAAAGAGTAAATCTGTTCTGCTGATGTAACGGCTACGTGGGAGGCAGCGGGTCCCTAAACACATCTTAGCACATCATTCTTGGATCTAACTGGGGAAAAAAAGGTAAATTTTTTTTTTTCCCCCTCCCCTGACACTTTACATTCATATTATGGTACAGACTTTATGCATCAGGTTGGTAAGTAATACTAAATTGTGCTTTCAGTCCACCCCAGCATACAGAATTAAAAAACTACAGCTAGTAGAGATTTTGCTGAATCACATTTCTGGTTTGCTCCAGGAAGTAAACATCGTTGCCATAGTGCTATTAGGAAGCTTCCCCGTGTCAATGACTGTACGCTACAGGCACTAGGTACAGCCTACTCAAAACATACAGTACTGCTTCCCGTTGAACGGAGTACAACCGTACTCTACTCCAAAAACATACTCTGCCAATTCAGCAAGACAAAACAAAATTGCAGCGCAGCAAGGCTTACGGAAGTCCCGATTTCTTGGACAGGACTCGCTGGCCAAGGAGAGGCCCTACCACACCACCATCCACGGAAACATCAATATGATGTTTTCTCTATTTCTTTAAAAGAGTACAGTGTACCTGAACAGAACTGGGAGGGAAGGGGGAGAAGGGAGGGGGTGGTTGTTAGTGGTCCGTTATTTTGGGGCATTAATTTAGGAGTACAGGGATGAGACAGTGGCAGGTATCACAGTAAAATCCAGCTTTCACACAGTGACACCCACTTGGAAAGTTCCTCGCAGCAGAGAAAGCCCTCCCTCACACAAGGACGTTAAATGCTGAGATACAAACAGAAGGTAACACCGTGCTGCACCTGGGCTGAACTCCCACTTCTGTGCCCCGATTGAAGCTCACAACACCACGGCTGTGTTTGACGCTGTCAGAGTCGCTCCTGGTGTTGGTATGAGCGAGACTTAGAGGGACGAGCCCCGTGCCTGGAGCGCTGGGACGAGGGCTCTGGCTGTTTGGGAGGGGCGGGCAAGGTGAGGGAGAGGTTTGATTGCACAGCCCTTAGTGGGGGTGTGGGGGAGAGCCTCTGTGAGGGTTACAGGGGTGGAAAACAAAGGAGATGTAGCGGGTGTACCCCTTAAAGAGCCATTCGCATGCTAAAAAAACCTACCATGCGCTCGGCTGAATACTCCATCTCTTTTGTTACCTGCAGCAGTGACTACAGACAGCCTGAGGAGTTTCTGTTTTCCAGTGCATTTACCGAGCACACGCGACAGAACTTCACGCGTCCTGCATTGATCACGTTCCTTCTATGCAACTTCCTTTCAGAAGCGAAGGCAAAAAAAAGTCCATTTCAAAAGTAAATAGCAGCCCAGTCTAAAACCACAGGTAGCAGGGGGTCCAGTCAAAATGACTCTTTTTACGCTGCCCGGATCTCTAGTTAACGGCGGTTTTAAAGGCCAGAAATACTCATTGGCAGAACCGTATTCCATTAGGAGGCCATCGGCAATTAGGTCTGCGGCATCAGCTGCAAGAACGCACCGAGCAAAAAGGTCTCAGCAGCAGTACTTTGAGAAACACTACGTTTCCCCCCAGGGATCTGACTCTCCTTTACTCGCTGCCTGGAAGAACGCAGACGCGTCACGTCTTCGGCAAACGCCCCACGGACGCTGAATTCCCAGACACCCACCTTTCCCTCCAGCTTTCCGCACTCGGCTTCAATCCTGGGCGTGGAGGAACCTGCCCGGCTGTTCTGCGGCACTGGAACGCAGCACAGACCGTGCACACGCCAGGCGTCAGAAATCTGACGTGGGGCTCTTGAGCTGAAGTGGTTCTGAAGCTGTCCAACTAGTTACTGCTTCTGCCTGGGCAAGAGTTTCTTGTAACAGAGTTTGTGAGGCCAAGCTGCTTTTAAGGAAAGGGAAAAAACAGCCACAACTAATTACAGGAAAAGTTACCGAGTAAGAGTAAGTTACTTGGAAACCTTGAAAGCTGTTTCTAACTCTGAGCTGGACAGCCGCGTTATCATAAAGACATCTGCCTTAGTAATAATTAGAAGACAAAAGTTGATTTTATGTACTACCTAATGAACAATGCTGCAGGCAGGCAGCAGGCAGGGATACTGCCTGCAGGTCTTTTTGGCAGCTCTTCTGCTGCTGCCACTGGGCAGAGAAATGACCCTGAGAGATGATGTGGTTCTAAACAGAACCAAATCCAGCAAGGACACAAGAACCTGCTCAGAAAACTCCCGCAAATCCACACAGCTTCAGACACAGCTCTGATCCTCCTGTCTTAAAAATACACTTCAGCTGGCAGAATGAAAGAGAAACACCAAATCATCTCCCTGTTCTTACAGACAAGGAATTTAGAGTTTCAAAAGGCACAGACAGCACCTCTGTTGGTGCTAAATTCCTATACATTTCCTATTGTCTTTAGCTGCCATTTTCCTCTCAAGACCCCTCTCCAGAACACATTTTGCCAGAAATGAGGTGATTAATTCTCCTGCCATCTTACATCACACACAGCTTAAAGCCCACCACGAGATCTACATTAGAAATGCAGGTTCAGATTGATAGGAAAAATAGTTTCAGCACTCGACAGCCGTCTGCTGACAGAACCACCCGACAGACGTGCTTGAAGCGGTCGAAGCAGGAACAGAGTGCTCGGTACGGCTCTGAAGAGCAGAGCGTGCAGCCCACACTACGCCTGGGACACGCCATCCTGGCTCCTGCCAACTCAGGTCGCTGCTCGCTCTACGCCAAACTACAGAGGCTGCTGTACAAAATACCTGTCCACAGGGCACGGTTTAAACCAGAGTAAACAGAGGAAAAAAGGATTTAGTATTGTCACCAAACAGATACTTATCAGGTAATTTCTCGTGACATGCACAACTGCTTCTGTAGTCACTGTCAACACAAACGGGCTGATAAACAAACACAAAACTGGGATAGAAAATGATAACAAATTACCTGAAAGGCAGTATACCAATACTTTAAGCATGCACCCAATTCAAACATGAGTTGTGGAGTTGCCAGGTCTGAATCATGCAGATAAAAAACCACTCAGGTCTAGAAAAAATGCATATAATCCTGCCAGCAAATTCTCAGTTCTGTTCCACAGAATAAAAACACTGATACATTCCTTTGACTGCAAATGGAGCAAAATAAAGAAAAAACCTGATTGCCTCTTAGTGCTGAAAACCCTTAGGAAGAGGGTTGAAAAAATTCAATACATCAATTATCTCTTCAACATTATGGGACTAAAACTACCTTTGTGGAGCGCAATCCCCAAACGCTGCTGTTGGAGCTAAATTTTCAGTGCACATTTCTAACTCACATATTTCAAATTGCCTTCTTCCTTTCTGACTCCACACACACACAAATTTCCATCAAACACCAATCCAGGAATGAGTTGATAATCCTCTAATTACCAGGCAAACTCGGTCATTTTAGCCCTAGGAATTAATGCAAATGGTACTGTCTAAAGTTCCCTTTTGCATTTTAGGTGCCTGCAAATAGGATTGGGCTTAAAGGGCACTGTAACTCAAACTCTAAGACAATTACAGGGTCCTTAAAAAAATGTTTTAAAAAAAATAATCTATGGCCACAATATTCTTGAATCTTGATACTGGCAATGTGAATATTTTATTTTCATACACAGCTGCACATGTATATATGCATGTTCAGCACTTTTTCTTTCAAGACACTTACATCCAACTATCAATTTAGTGCCAAATTTAAGTGGGTCTGTCTCTCACTGAGTTGAACTGACTCAGACGGAACTTTAAACACATTAGAAAATGCCTCTTGTCAGAGAAGGTTGGAGAATCAGTCTCAAAATAAATACCATCCCCAAGAATATTATGGCTTGGAACAATTTCAAGAACTTGAGTCCCTGATGTTTGCAAAATGAAAAGGCCTTTGGAAATGCCCTCGCATCAATACTTTTTACCTATTTGGAATAAAAAATATATATTATTTATAAAATAAAGAGAGCAGGCCAAAGAAGATTGGCCAGAACCGCTCTATAAAACTGTTCTGTTCACTCCATAACTTAAACTTATAAAGCCTTGAAACATCTGGATAGCAGGATTTCTGGAGAAGCACTCTAGAATGCAGATTCCAATGAGACGATACTTCATGATGTTTCCTCATCTTGAAGATCCACGTGCTTTCTGCCTCTCAAAACCAAAGTCCATGCCAAGAGAAGGGATGTTGACTCCTGAGAGGGAAGCTGAAATTTAAAGAAAGAAAAATGTGCAGCTATAAGCTCTGATCTGACCAGCGATAGCTGGCTGTTCAATCTTGACAAAACAACAGGGAAAAAGCTGGTTTTCAGTCCCTCACTAGAGTGGCAGTACGCGGTCCTCACTGACTAGTGACAGAAAAAAATACTTTGGGGTTTTTCTTCTCAGTGGAAGAAAATGGAATCGCATCTACAATATGCAAGAAGACCGTTTATAAAAATCTCGAGTTGCCTATTCGCGTGCAGAACGAGGCCATGGATTACAGTGCTTTGCCATACAGTACAGTTATTCAGTGCCCACAAAAACAGAGAGGCAAATTTTATCTGACTATTCCACCTCCTGCAAGTGAGACTCCTTGAATCTTGGTCAATTAATTACACTCCACTCTGAAAA
Source organism: Aramus guarauna (assembly GCA_013400195.1). NCBI lineage: Eukaryota > Metazoa > Chordata > Aves > Gruiformes > Aramidae > Aramus > Aramus guarauna. The sequence goes on along the minus strand of VXBL01002079.1, from coordinate 799,688 downwards.
CGTTTCACAGAGACTGAAGAGGGCACGGCCTGCAGCTCACTGCAACAGTATGCGTGCAGGACACCTCCCCACTGTCAGGAAAGCCAGACCAGATTATAGACCAGGGAATATTCTGGTAGCGGCATCTTCCCCAAACCATATCATCTGTTGTTGTACCCAAGTTTCTCCAGGGTGAAAAAAAAACACAAACAAGATAATAGAGTAACAGCTGATGTGGACATTTCAAGTTACTTCTGTTTATTCCTAACTGCAACTTGACTGTTCTCAGCTTCAGTTTCCAGACTGTCTCTGCACCTTCCCGCACCTTTCACGGATCACTGAACAGACTTCCAGTCTTGAAATTGTACAGGTTAGCAGCAAGAGTCGTTCCTGCCACATTTACCGGAGGAACCGGAGGGTCTGTATCCTCCCCTACAAACAGCGCTTTCGGCTCTTAGGTTAACTGTGTCAACGTCCAGCCCAGGGCTACCAGATGTTTCTTTTAAACAACATATTCCTGGACAAGATGGAGAAGTATTGGTGAAATACTGCCATGCACAGGTGCATCGACACAATGCTCTGGTGAGGGGGCTCAGAGGCCTAGATGCCTTGCCACTGAAATACTGACCTTTCCAGCGAGCTTTCTACTGCTGCGTTCTCAAACTGCTATGTCTCCCTTTCTATAGCAAGGGATGAAGCTTCACCAGAATCTATAGAATGAAAAACAAAGTAGTTAGAAGTAAATCTGGTTTTCTCACTGAGAATATATTTTTCGCTAAGTGTGGGAGTGCGTTTTTAAGAATCGTTCCAAACAGCCACTTGTCAGAGCTAACTGAACAGCAGCTTTTAAACTGAGATTACTCTATTAATTGCTTTAACTATTTTATAACTGTGTCACAAACTTGAAAGTCAGAAAGACAAATAAAGATATTTCAGTTTTAATGGAACATTTCAGGCCATTTCATAAACAATACACAGACATGCCATATTTTGTTATTTTTAACGCCAATTTGTGTTACCTTGTAACTGCCAAAATGCATAGAACAAACCAAGACGAACAGGTAGCTTTCTAACATACAGATACGAACTAATTAAAGCAGTTAATCTGAAGAAAAGCTGACATGAGCCTCTTCAGTCCTGTTGACACACTCCTGGAGAGTATATTTTCCCAGCAGTATGTGAAGTGTGCCTTGGAAAAAACACAGACTATTTATTTTGCAGTGGAATAACTCGAACAAACAGCCGCAGGTACGACCTAACCAGAGGCCGAACAGCAAATACCGTGCTGTTAGGGTGAAAGAGTTCATTGCACAATATGTTGCACACAACTAAAAACGTTCACGTGAAAAGTTTCTGCTACCCCTTTACCAAGACTATAGTCTTCCTCACGGGTTCCCAAACATACCCTGTGCACCTGTGACTAAACTTTATACCCTGAAAGAGACGTTATCAGCAAAGTTTCTGAAAACTATTCTGAGGCAGTAAAGAGCGTGACTATGGAAATCATGTCTCTGAACAATAAAGCAGTGGTATTTGGTTCTCCAGTTACAGTTGCTTGATCCACTAATTATAGTAATCTGAGAATTAATTAATACTAATAATACCGCTAGGCAAGCATCAAAACCAAATGGACTTCTTTACTCTCGTAATAAAGCTGAACAAAGTATAAAGCAGCTTCTTAAATGCATCGCAGCATTCAGGTGTCTGCATGCGTGTTTTCCCAAACTCTCAGAGGATAAATGCACTTTAAAAAAACCCTCTTAGTCTTTTTCATTTTTACAGGCACAACTTTATGTCTTTATATAACGGTGCTGCATGAAGCAGCATTTACATATAAATACACTCTGGAAATTTCAATTTCTCTCTGCAACTTGTAACAACCTCTCAGTTCATTTACTTGCATGTAGAAAGCTACTTAAAGAAAAAAAAAACAGCTTGACTCCAAAGTAGGGCTCATGTTTAGTCTGTGTTCATTAGTCAAGTCAGAGCTGCCTGGTGACTTAACCAACGCCATTTTTTTTTCTTTGATTAGCTCTTATAATTCCTCCACTAGGCACTGTAGGTTGACACACACCTAATTTCCTTTAGCGTTACCTTACCGTGAGGCTCTTCATCTATTCCATCATCTTCCCACTGCTCTTCATTTGCTAGGAGAGGATTCTGAGCTTCACACAAAGCCCTCATTGGGAAAAAATGTCCATCGCCCTGGCTGCACGGACAAAGGCAGAGAAAGACACTGTAAAAAGCAGCAAGCGACTCTGAAGGATGACAATTTCTACATGTTTTATCTGCAAAGTTTTCTGTTGCCTGTAATTCCCATATTTACTTTAAATTATTTTTAAATTTTGAAAAATACTGTGTTTAGTTTTTTGTAGCAGCTCAGATACTAAGTTTTACTAGTGAGTGGTTTTGGTCCTCAATTCCTTCAAGGTCTCTGGAGAATAAAAGTTCAAACCTATAGCCTGGAATTAAGTGCTTTTAGCAGAATTTAAATGTGTCTAACTTGATCAAGTCATTGGGATACAGAAAAAACACAGAACAAAAAATTATGGACAGCTAGAAGTGAGGAGGGAACTAAGGAAAACATTTATGTAGAAGGAGCAATTTATACCATACATATAAATTTTATCAATTTATACCATAGATTCTTCAGGGCAGAAATTACACTTCTGTGTTTGAATGACACCCAACAGAAAACGGCCCAAATATAAGTTAGATGTTATGAAAGACAAACAAAAGACCCACTTTTCTGTGACCTAAGCCTGTGCACAAAATGGGAAGAAAAAAAAAAAAAAAAGAAAGAAGGACTCCGCAAAGAGCTAAAATTGCAAAGGCTTTTTTGCTTTACTATTGCCCAAATAGAAATGCATATCCAGATATCAAACAGGAGATTGAGAGTACGTTCAAATTGATGTAACGTAGCCTAATGAAGTTAAAAATCAGATGTTCTAGCTTGGTCTGCACCATACTGTATTCCCTAACATCCCGCAACATAACCAGAGGAACTGTAAACTAGTCAAAATGCCTTTTTCCTCTGATGATTTATCTTTATGCAATGAAAATAACCTGAGCATTCCGCCTGCAATGACTATACACACTGGTAACGCGCCCCTGACTAGCACTTCAGTGCGGCCTTGCAGTAACAGAAAGCCTTTCTCTGCTCATCTGTTCCCTTTAACTGTACTCAAGAGTGGAAAGCAGATGGCAGTGGGGATGCAACTGGGCCTTAGACTTAACGCATTGCTACTTGAAAAAGTTGTGAATTCCTGTGCCAGGAAGTTATTTTACATTGTACCCAATTACTAAAAGAATTAAATTCCAGTGTACTGTACTACTGGTCTAACAAGTGCCAAAACAACATTTCCCCCCACATGCAGAAACATAAACTCTGTTTCAGGCAGATGAAGAAAACTGCATCTTTGAAGGGAACACCCATCCACACGTGTGCCACAGGAGTTCAGGAAGAAACTTCAAACACCTTGTGCAGTGCATTGAGCCCTCAGAAACCTTTCCCTTCCATCCTTCTGGGGAACAGCATTAACACAGATGGTGTTTGTCGGTGCTTTTATAGTGATGCACAATAGCAGTCAGCCGAGCCACGCAGTCATAGGCGTAGCACGAGGCTGTACCAGACATTTGAAAGCCAGACCCATCAGTTAACCGTACCAGCTTTTAGCACTGACTTACTATTACTTACCTAGAAGCAATAGGTAGTAACCAGAGCTTTTTTTCTTCTCCAAACACTTGCTGAAGATTCTTTACAAACCCAAGATTGAATCCATTTTTATCTGGGCCATTTTGAAACACTGGAGCTGAGAAAGCCTCTACACACAGAAGCAAGTTCAGTAAAAAAAAACCAAAACCAACCTTAAGAAAATCAATGCCAAATACTCTGAAACAGGATTGTGCCTCTTGTAGCCATCTAAAGACAGTATCATTTAACAGATTTAAATTGCCTCATTCATTAATGAGATAATGAACAAGCATTAGGAACAAACATATGCAAATAGACCCTCTGTTATGGTGAGACATAAAATTAAGAGAGGGGAGGAGAACCGAAAGTGCACTAAAACCAATTTTATCTACCTTCTAAGCTGCTGCAGAAGTCTGATGTTTTGGGACAGATGAGCTTCAGTGCACCTTGAAATGAGTTTTAAAGTTAATTAACTATACAAAATATGAATATTTGCTCAAAGGCTTGACAATGTGTGTTTTGTTACAAAACTTTATCCAAAAAGCTTTAAAAATTGAACAGCATTTATCTGAGGAAAGACAAAGCAGTCACTCAACAAAATCATATTGTTTCAAGTTTTCGTTTCATTGGGTTTACGACCATCACTTCTTTGCCTTTGTCAATGAAGATGGACACTGTTTTTCCCAACCTTACTGAGCTATTTTAAGATGCAATCCAGCATATGAGTATAAAGAACCATTATTCCTGAAAAGCTGCACTCATTTCACTGCAAGTATGTTTTTATAATTGGACTTTTACACTTCAAGGCTCTTCTTTCCCTAGCAAAGCTTTTGTCAGACCAGCTAATAAATGCAGCGCATCTTAAGTGATAAATTTCTGCAGCATTGTGCCAAGATCTTAAATCTTCCTCCCCTCAGAAGCCAGTGGGAACGTGTAGAACACAAATGCCTTTTTATTTTTTTTCTTACAGCACTTTCGGTGTGTCTTAAAGAAGTAAGACACAAGAGTCTTACCTAACGTAGATCTGTTTCTACTGACAAGCCAACAATGGTAGCCAAAAAGAAACATAAGGCTTACGAAGAACATGACTGCCACAAAGAGAAGGAAAAGGACATGAAATTTGGAACGTCCATTAGTCAGTTCGCCCTGGAAAGAAAAGCAACACAGAACAAGTGATGAGAAAAAATAAAAGCTGGAAATGCTTTGTTCCTAGAGAGAAGATAGATAACCTCTAAAACTCCCACTTGGAGGGGACATAAAAATCTGGAGGCAAAAGGCCAGCCTCTCACTGAGCTGTCAGTGGGCATTGCTGGCATATGAGTGGCAATCGATGAGTAAGAAGCATACTTTACTTCAGTCAGCTTTTCACTTGAGAAAGGAGTTGTGTGGGGGTTACAAAATGAACAAGGATTTTTGATTAGCGTTCAGTATCTACAGATCGATGCCAGGGCGTTACACTTTGATCCAAAAGAGTCTGAGGTACATACATGCAAACACAAGACCAGGAAAAGGATAGAACTTTGTTGCCAGAAGCTAATTCTACAGTTTGAAATTCCCCAAGTCTCTTTGCTTCTCACTTTGTGCGTTTCAGACGTGGACTGGGAGTGACACTCAAAAAAGGGCACGGGGAAATCCCTTAGGGAAGAGACGCAGACCCTCCATGGAGGGCAAGCAAGAAAGGAACAAGAGTGACTAAACCCCACGAGACTCACAGGATAGGAAAAAGTAACCAGACTTCACAACTTACTGTCCAATACTTGATGAAATACTTGAAAACTGTTGCAGCAATATACAAGCAATACAACAAAGAATAGGCCAAGAACAGTAGAAAGAATTTGTAGTTAGAAAATCCAATGCAGTTATTCACCCTAGAGAACAAAAGCAGAGTTGAAATCAGGATACGTACAGCACACAGGCTTAACACAATGATAAATATACATTTTTTTTAATTGTTTTATTAATCCTCTTGATTATACAAAACAATTTCATCAATAAATAGCTCCCCTTAGTGGTCAAAATGAAATATAACTTAAGGCTTTTTGCTTTTCACTTGAAGACTTCTTGTCATGCCAAGTAAAAGGACAGTTCGTGGTTTTGGAATGTGTTTTAAAGTTGGTACCACTGGTAAATTTGTCACAGAGGCAGGTTCTAATTATTCAGTGTCTGTTTCTTGTCTGCAATGGTAATGAGATCTGGGATTTCTGTCTGTCTGTATTTATTTTCAAAACTCAGGACCCAGATTCACCACTACTTGTTTGTTTACATACAAATAAAACCGAATTTGATTTTAATTCTCCATGCACAGGACAACTCTAAAAAGGAACAAGGGAATGCAAAAAAAGAGAGCAGGTGTTTGTCTCAAAACTCAACTTTGAAAAAATCCTCTACAATTTAGGATTATCAGGGAGGTTCAGGTAGGGAAATGTTTGTGTTGCTTCAGATTTCTGAAATCTTCCTTTTTAAAAACAACAGGAGGTGTTTAAGAAATTTACTGGCAGTGATTCTCAAAAAGTGTAAAGGTTAATTCATCCATGCACTATTCTACACAAACTGTGTCTGACCACACAAAGGTCCCAGGTGTTATTTCAGAAACAATCTGCGTGCAAATATTATTATCGAAAGCAACCACCAACTTCATGCTGAAACAATTATGTACCCAAAATTAAAATCCAAGTTGAAGTCCCTTTAAAATCTGAATAATAGCCAGAGTGAATTAGCAGTTGGGTTTTAAGTTGTATCAATATAACTGTTTTTTTACCCATAGTTTATAGAACAAACATGAATGATCTGTCTTTCAAAATATCAAACACTTCAGGCAATTTCAAAGTGTAATTATTTTATAAATTCCCCCAACATAAAGAGATGCATGGTCTAAAATGAAAGAGGTGTACAGACACTATTCTGGGGAAGAAATGTAGTTAAACAGCCTCTCTTTTCAGGAAATTACAAACCAATATCTAGAACATACCATGGGCAGTGATGATCCATTTTTAGCACACATCTGCAAAAGGACAGAAAAGAAAAATTGAAGATTTTATTTGGTACTTAATTGCCAACTGCAGATCAATAGCAACAGCTCTGGTATTTTGTGAGATTTCTACATGACACAAACTCAAGATGATACTGTCTCTTTGAATTTTTTAAGGTAGGTCTAATTGGATGGAATATTTATTACTTTTTCAAGATCAACCAATGTCCTTGGTATTCTGCAAGATAAAAAGAAATTATTTCTTCATAGAAGGTTTAAAACTTTTCCAAAACACCATAGCTAAAGGTCTGGAATATTTTAAATAAATAAGTAAAGTCAAAATCATACTTTATTTTAACCTGCCTGGGTTAATCAGTTAATCAGCACTAGATGGCCTGTTTTCTAGCAACTACACTGATACGCTTGGGGATGTGGGAACTGCAAATACTTCAGTGCCACAAACAGCAGAAGTGCAAATGCCAACGGTGTCACACATGTACGTACACCGCTGGCTGGAACAGAGGTACTCTGGTACCTTTACATGTGAAAAGACACGCGAAGGACCAGCCCATTCACATAACTTAGTGGTGACTATATTCACTTCAGTGAAAAATTAATCCAGCAACTTACATAGCACAAACAGAACAATGGTGACAACGATCAGGTTTTATTAGCTGGCATCTATCACAGAATCGAACACCTGAAATTAAAGACACATTAGCACCAAGTAAGAGGAAAGTGTTCTTTTTTCACAGTAGTTAATATTCCGCTCATTTCCTAGCTGTTCATATTCTTTCCTCCATCATTTCAAAAGATGAGCGCATTTGCAGCTGATTTTTGCTGCCAGGTCACAATCAAATAATGCTCATAATTCTTCTGGAGACTTGCAGATGCAGGGAACAATCCTCACTGCAAAACATATAACTAGCTTAAAAGCGATAAACCAAAATTGTACGCTTCCATCTGGCTTCCACATTTCCTCAGACTTTACATACATTCCATTTTGGTAATTGCCTCCATAGCAGTTCTTTACTTCACGATTCTTTGGCTTGTCTGACAGAAATAAGCAGGTCAGAGCCTCCAACGTGAACGCAGGTTTCTTTTAAGCTTTGAAAGGAGTGCAGTATGCATTTAATCACAGAACAAGGTCCAGAGATCTGTTCACAAAATTATGTCCTGCATCTCTAAGCTAGACTCCATTTTAAGTAAAAACGACTACAGATTTTGTTATTCTATTACTATTACTAAACACAGACAACACAAATAGGCTTTTGAACAGTAAATTCAAAGGGTAACATATTGCTTCTCAAAGGCAGCACCTGGTACTCCACTGAAGATGAACAGAACTGTTCAAACACAAAACCTGAGAGAAAAGGCACTGAAATTATTCGCACAAGAGTTACTCGGTGCACGCAGTGGCATCAGCAACGCCCCGTTGGTTGGCAGTATCATCCGGATTGCCAGCACGTGCTACTTTAGCATGCTTGATTAGATTTAGAGGAAGCAAGCTCTCTGCTTAGCTGACCTCCGTTCCCCGTTCTTGTGTACACCGGCAACTTCCTTGCAATTTCGGCCAGAATTTGCCTCTGCACCTCCGGCCTTTCTTCATTTTCATAGCGCTCTTTGTCAGCATAGGACATATGGTACTAGAAGCAGAAGTCATGAGAGGAGCAGTTACCCATGGGTAGCAGAGATAATATTTCAAATACAGGCAAGTTTGGAAACGTTTTTACCTCCCACTCCTTCTAATGTGATTAATCTAATGTGAAAATGTGTTTGTTAAGAAAACAAAGAGAGATAGTAAGTGCTGGACAGCCAGAATACTATGTGATACACCACTAAGAAATGCAAAAGCGAAATTCAGATCACAAAACAACGCACTAGAATTGCTATTAATACTGCTGCCTTAGATTACTATTTTTCATGAGTAACATTAGTAACCACGATAAGGACAATTCAAGCACTTCCCCTGTGAGCAAGAACCTGTCCCCAGCCATAGTTTCATACTTCTAAAACTAGGATTAGTTGTTATTTATAAATTTACATTCTTGTCATCAGGATCAGATTACAGTCATGTATATTGAGTGCCACACAAACATCCTCATTTTGTTGCTCCAAACAGTGTTTTATTAGTATTTCATAAAGAGGTAAAACAAAATACAAAAGAAATCCACCAATCCAAGTGACACAAAAAAAGTAAATATTTGGTAGAGAAAGGATTGAAACAAATGTCTGCCTCTGACTGTCCTGTGCTGAAACTAAATCATACTCTTGTCTTAAAATGAGCCACCTACGTTAAAAAAAAAAAAAAATCAATACCAAATACTTAAATAAAGTATTCTTCATGAAACAATCTACTTTTGTCACAGTGAACCCCAGTTCCTCTTTACTATAGGACATTGTTACATTGATCTTTCATGCTGCTGCTGACCAAGGAAGTACAAGGGCTGGAGCTACTGGAGCTACGCGTATACCTGGCACCAAATTAAAAGCCATGTACTACGCACACAGCCACAGTCCTCACTGCCACAGATGTGCAACATCAGCATCTCAGCATGTCTACAAGGAACTGGTAAAAGGCCTACTCCAGCCAGCAAAGGGTTCCCAGCAAAGCAGGCGATGCCGCACTTTGGTGGGACACTGAATGTTCACATACACACCGCAACAATCCGGCTACAGGAGATCAAGACACCCCACTACCATACAGTGCCCGTTTCCACCTGCACTGTAACATCTTCCATGAAGACAGAAAACCAAAACCAAGGTCCTTACTCAGGAGACTCCAGTAAGGCTAGGTTAAGGAAGGTCCTCAGGATTTGGATCGCAACTTGTTAAATGCTTAGAGATCAGTGACCCTGTAAATATGGAAGTTAATAATCATCAATCCTATTATTCTCAACACAAAAAATCCCATCGACTCCTGGAGCACCTGAAAAGACAGCTTTAAAAATTAATCCCACCTCTGATTTAAATTATGCTCTTTGGGAAGTCAAAGGATTCTCAGAATGGTAAATTATTCAGTTTTTACGGACAACTCTAGCTCACTTTCCATCTCTTTAGGAAACCCGATCGGTTGTCCAGATCAACTAGATTGAAGGATTTTTGAGTTCTCTTACCTTTTTGCCTGGCTGCACGGGGAGAGTAAAAATAGACTTCCAATATGTCCACACAAAGAGCACAAAGAGAATATGGAATATTGTAAGATAGGCCACTAAAAAAAAAAAAAAATACAAAAAAACAAAAAACAGAAGTAGAACAATGACTTCTTAAGCAAAAGTTTCATTCATGATAGGCATAATCCCAATCTTTCACAACAATGACAAAAAAAAAAAAAAGGAAAAAAGAAAGATTTCCAGTATCAACCAGTATTAGAATACAGCTAAACTTTATGGTCAAAGGGTGAGTAGAATTCCAGAGATCTGTGGCTGCAATTAGGGGTTACCTATCTCACAAGCCACCCCTTCTCCACCTGATCCGATTCTGTGGGTGAGGAAGGACGCAGCTATAAGAGACTTCACCCAGAGGGCAGGTGACGACCCTCTATCGCCAGAAATGACAGGACTCCTGGCTCTTCCCCATGTCCTAGGCACAGGCAAAGCAGAACTGGCTGGTGCTGAGCAGCACAAAGGCTAATACTGCAATACTCCAGCACCTCCAAATTTGGGGTTCAGTTGCTACTAAATGCACTTAGAATCACAGTACTGTATTATCAGTGTACCGTCCGCTTGTGCAATGCATTCTTCGCCACTTATGGAGTCGAGAGAAATAACATGCTCTAGCAGAACTTTACATCACCAGAAAAAAATCAAATCTCTTATTAAACATCCTTCAGATCTGCAACAGTTGATGCAATAAATCAGGAAAACATCCCTCAAATTGAGCAAAATAAGTCTTGTGATTACTGAAAAAGAATTGTAATGCACTAGAAAAAACATCATCACATGAAATCCAGCATACATCAGAGTAATCTTATTTCAGTACGCCAATTTATTTCAAAGCCTGTGGGCATAAGCAGGCATACCGTGGTTCAGAAAGCCAAAGGCCAGCTATTCTTCAGCTACACAAGCTATTTGATTGTTATTTCTTTAATACTTGACTCACTAGGATATTATCAAACAGTTACAAGACAGTTTTATTTAAATACACCATTTAATCATAACAACAACAACCTCCTTTTCCTTGTTTCATTTAAGCTTTAAATTCTAGCAAACTAAGATTAAAGTAACTACTACTACTAGTGGAAAGAGAAGTCTAAAATCCAAACACTTCCTAACTTCTCAGGCAAGACTGACGGTGTGAAAATATAACTGGTTAAAAAGCTTTGAGACTTTCTAATGAGATGGCAAATGATCTGATAGGCCTCACAAGAATGTGACGGATTGTGTGACTGAACTGTGAATCAATGCTAATTCATTATTATGCTCTTAAGTTTGTTTGTTTGAGATGTTATCCTTATACTACATGCAGGTGGAGCTCAGTCATTTTTAAATTAATACATAAGGAGATAAATCATGCAACAGGTTTAGTTTTGTTGATAAAGCAATACAGCAGGATGTTAGAGGAAGCTGGTCTGGAGATGCATTAATAGATTAGGCAACTAATAACTTTCTTCTGCAGAATAATCATTAACGCCATGCTTTCTATAGTTTCTCTGTAACAGTTTGAAATATTAGGGCAGCTCTCTAGTGGAAAGAGAATTTACTTGATGCAGCAATCTGGAGGCTCTTTGAAACATCAGCTGGCATTGTTCTTCATGGAACAATTTGCCAGCTGAAACTCGCTACACCTACTTCTATCCTTCATAACCCTGGCAAAAAAGTGAAGGGAAGAGGCCATCTGGATTAGCCAAATGCCTTCAAAGCACCTCCAGGAAAGAGGAGGAGGAATATTAAAATGGCCACTAACCCCTTATTCTTAGAACATGACTGTGGCCTCTGCCAGTGCACCAGTGGAAACAGTCTCATGCAGTGATCCTGCTGCTCTGGCTCGTTCAGCCACCTCACAATACTGCGTCTGGGACCGCAGGACAACATCTGTCAGCGGCACTACCAAATCAATCCGAGAAGCGTTCTAGCCCAAAACTGAGACAGATGCTCTGACTCATCTGCAGTAGTAACTGAAAGTTACTGCATTACTGCTCAATATATGGCTAGTGGTCAACAGAACCAAGAAAAAAGTCTTTTGCAAAAGCTTCCCTACAAAAACCATTAAAAATAGCTTTCACTGAAAGATCAAATAAAACCGTGGAAAAAATAGGTGGGCCATAGAACAGAACTAGTCTTTTCTGTTGAGCTTGTAAAAATCAGCTCTGAAAACATAAAACAGAAAGGAAGAAAAGGTGTGTGGGTGTATACAGATAGACATACTTTTTTTTTTTCTGAAAGAGTAAAAGGGATCAAAGCCTTTTCATGTTCTTCTGCTTCTACTGTGACTAAAAAGGGGCATTTCCCAATGCATCCAAAAGTTATAGCACGTCTAACAATGCACACTGTATACTTCATGAATGTGGAATTACAGGAAGGACACACTGAAAGAGTAGGTAAGTTTTTAAAAAAAATTGCTGGAAAGTAGTCTTGTTAGTCTTAGAACAGTTGTGAATCTGTTTACACAATGACTGAATGCCAAATAGTAAACTGAATGCACATACCTTTTTCCACAGGGTTGCTCAGAGTCACTGAAAAAGAAAAAAACATATGTCTACAGAGCAAACAGGATTCCCAGAAAGGTGGCAAATAACATTTCTATTTGAAATACAGCCATTTTAGGGGAAAAAGTTCAAATTCAACAGACAAAAAGAGAGCCCACAATTTTGCATCAAAATCAAAAGCATTTGTAACAATTCCTTGTTTACTCACGCGAAGGACACCCACAACAAGATGTTCAGTAACCATTACTTATGCTGTATTTTCCCTTATTATAAAATATAGTTGTACATTAGAAATATGACAAAAATAACCCACTGGTGACAGTGAGGTGACAAGATTACAAGGGCTCCTCTAGCAACTAAGCAGCATCTCTCTGCATGTACTTGTAAGCGTGTACTTGTAGCCTGCTTTGTACTAGTGTCTAGGTGGTCTTCATCTTCCACAGTAAGTCATGCCCCACACATTTCTGCATCAGGTCCCTAAAAGGGCCTACAGAAAAGCTGGAGAGGGACTGGTTACAAGGGCAAGTGACAGGAGAAGGGGTAATGGCCTTAAACTGAAAGAGGGGAGATTTAGATGAGATATGAGGAAGAAATTCTTGACTGTGAGGGTGGGGAGGCACTGGGACAGGTTGCCCAGAGAAGCTGTGGCTGCCCCTGGCTCCCTGGCAGTGTTCAAGGCCAGGCTGGATGGGGCTTTGGGCAACCTGGGCTAGTGGAGGGTGTCCTGCTTTTGCTAATGAAAGTAGCTTTTCTTAAAACCATGCTAACAAACAATTTTGATCGGCAAGCTCTATGATACGCCACAATGTAGATGAAAAAAGAGACCAAATATTTGCTTGTGCCTCTGTGCGCTCAATTTCAGTTGAACAAGATCGTTAGGAAACCTTTCATTCTTCCTTTGGTTTGCTGCAAATCAAACTATGAAGAGTATATCAGCTTTTCACAGATACTGCTTGGTTCCCTCCTGAATTTAATGTTGCACTTGCAGCATGGCCTTTCTAAGGATTCTTCTTGAGAAAAGAGCAAACTTCTACATAAAGATCATACAAAAGGTTTTATCACAGGACACTGGGACATTATTCTCACTGTGGCAGCAACCACTGCCAGACATGAAATCAAGGCCCCCTCTGGAGTGTGACTTGTTGGCCATACCAGGCACTGAAAGTTTAAAGCCCAGTATCATGAGATATCTCTAGGACATCAGCCCCACCCTACTTCCAGTCCTCAGCAGTCTGCACAACTAAAGATGAAAATCAAGAATCCAAACAGAGCATCTACTATTTACATGTTTGCAACAGCTGAAAAGGTAATACATAATGGCCAACACATAAAGCCTTGCTGTGTTAGAAAGCTGGAAGAGAGATAACATCCTGAGAGCTGGTTTTCAAGTAACTGCGTATGCCAACAGTTAATGTTCAAATCTTAAAATAATTAATTCAGTCATTTCAACTTCTGTATAGATAACCTCCTCCACACACAAATAAAACGCATGACAGAGAAAGATGGGGCAAAAAAATAGACGGGTGTGGGCAAAGGAGTGATTTTAAGCTGTGATTCTAGGCAGTGAGATGAGCTCCTGCCAGCTTAACCAGCGTTTGCAGAACACCACAGGCCCGATCCAAACCCCACTTAAATCAGTAGAGTCTTTTCTAATAGCTGCACTGAGACTTGGAATTTACCAGTGTTAATTATTACTGAATTTGCACAGCACTGCAAACAAAGCGTATTTCAAAAGACTGACAGCATTTCAGGAAAATACTCTAAATGTTTTGTCACATGGTCTAATCGACAGTTACAGGCACCTTGGAGATATCGTTCCATGTGAATTCCCGAAAGAAACAGCCCACAACCTCAGAGGTGGAATAAAATGTCATGAAGTATTTGGGGGTTTTGCCTAGCTACCAATTAAAATAGATCAAAGAAGCTGCATTTCATTTCAGTCCCCATCGAGAAAAAACAATAGGACTTACTGCATCGGCAACCCTAACAAAAATCTGATTTAAATTTGCTGTGCGGCACCAGAGGACAGCTCTTTTCACAGACACGTCTCAAGCGACCGTTCTGAGAACTTTGGCTTCCTTTATCTGGCTTACCCTGTGGTGGAGGGAGTGACATGCTCCTCCTCACAGTTTCAAAAGTCCAAGCCACCAGCTTTTCTCTCCACCTTCACCAGGCCTAGCAACCCTTTCTTCCACTAATGGGTTTTTGCACACAGAGCATAATAAACACAAGAAAGTTTGCAACTTGTTACATTAAACTAAACAATCACTAACCTGTAGCAAAGATTTCCTTTCTAAAATGTAGCGTTTTCTGTGCTACTGTAGCAAGTTGACTGATGAGTGTGATTTAATGTAACCTATCTTTCTCTTTTCAGAATATATGAAAAAATGACTGCAATGCAGGACATAAAGTGATTTTTGTTCCTGCTTAAACCAGAAATCACATGTGAACCTTATCATACGGCAACAATATGGACTTTCACTGTGGGTATAAATCTCCCAGCCTTTAAAACCGTCACTTCCCCTGGCTGACATGAAGACACTCAATGCACGGACTCATGACTAAGTAATGCGATGGAAAACCAGGACGGCACACCATAAAAGTCCAGCTATTTCATCCCATAACGGACTCGACTAGCAACGACGCGTTCCTTCGTACCCCCGGCCACTTGAGGGGGTGGGTTACGGTACGTGTGCCAGGTGTCGGTCCGGCCGGGGTGGCCGCGCGGAGAGGGTCAGCGATCGGCGGCAGCTGGGCGAGCCCGGCTGGGTGCCGCTGCAGTGGCCGGCAGTAACACCTCAGACAAAAAGGGGAAGAGGGGGAGGAATTTCCTCAGCCTCCGAGATGCGGCACGGGGGTTGTGTGTAGGTGGGGCCGCCTGAATGGCCGGCCAAACGCGACTCCTGCCCTCGGGACCCTGTACGCCAAGACCGGGCGGGTAACGCTGCCCTCAGGAAAGGCGGGCTCCCGCCGCGGGGAGCCCCGGGCCGTGCCGCTGCTGAGGCGCGGCCCCGGGGCAGGACAGGGCCCCGCTGCCCCCAGCCCGTCCGGGGCACTCACCTAGGCACAGCTCGCAGACGTAGGCGTAGTAGGACCAGAGGACGACGAGGGCGATGATGAGGACGGGCAGCCAGGCGAACGCCCGCTGGCAGCACCGCAGCCCCCGCGACAGAGCCATCTTTCACCTCAGCCCGGCCGCATCGGCCATCGGCTGAGCGGGGCTGAGCGGCGGCGGGGG
>VXBL01002079.1:751747-783673 GCA_013400195.1 Aramus guarauna | reverse complement strand
AAAAAAAAAAAAAAAAAAGACCGCCCCAGCCTGCTCCACAACCCCCTTTGAATTCCTGTAGGAATCCCCCTCATTTCCATATTCAGTAATGTGTTTTGAATTAAGGCTTCAGTTAATTAAATCCACTATATTGGCCCTGCTAAGGAAATTAGTTTTCTCATCAAGAGAGCAATTTATCTCACAGAACACACTTCTGAGAAGACCCTGGTATAATTTACCACACTTTCCAGTCACCTCTTTGTTCTTCATTTTTTCCCCTCAGAATTTGCCCTAGAACTTTCCCAGCCGTCGGTATCAAACTCGCAGGTCTGCGCTGCTCCTAACAGCTTTTCCGTGGTGCTGATTACAGGTGCCATCGTCCCGCCCAAATCCCTGAAAAATTAGACATCAGCTACAGAACCTTAGACCACACTTGTAATTCCGTATTCAGTTTCTTCAGTATTTTAAGACGGACATGATGACCTACAACCTCTGATTTTCTCACAGAATTTGTTCAGTAACGAGGTGACAGCTGGCTTAACCTCTCTGCTCCCCACCCCCACTCTAGATGGTCACTGTTCTCTTCTTCAGGCTCCTAAACTCTTCCAGTACAAAACCTGAACGGCTTGGTACTTGTTTTAACCTTCTGTGTGTGGCCCGGCTTAATCAAGATTTTGGGCAGTCCCTGCTGTAGCAAAATCGCTTTGCAGATACCGTAACGTATCTTGGCCTGAGCTACACGTAACCCTAAACACCACATCTCAGACGTCTGACTTGGATCGTGAAATCCAGAGTCTATGTTTTTTATATATATATATTTGGAAGAGGAAGATACGAATGTCCACTTGCTTTCTCCTCCTTCCCCACACTCTGCAGAGCTGAGAAGCCAACATTTTTGCCAGCAATACATTTTACAAACAGTAAGATAAAAAACCATTTTTGTGAGCTAAATCACTACCTGAAGACTCCCAGAATCTCCTCTCCTAAAATCTCAAAACTGCCAATCACATAGATGGGAGGCACAGCGCATCCATGACACATTTCTCCTGCATGTTTGCATATAAAGCAGGAAGGCAACCTCTCTGACCGACAGCAATGGAACACTGTAAAAGCGAGCAGACATTTTCAGATAATGCCTCTGTAAATAAAGTTAAGACTGTTTTTTTTTTTTTGTTCAACAGCCAGTTTTTCTATGTGTTCTAAGATCCACATGGATTATCTTCAAAATTCTTTTGTTTCATGGGCTTCCAGGGGAGACTTAGTCATATAAACATGAGCTCATCTGAGGTAAGAGATTCCCAAATACAGCTCTTTAAAACAAAAATAATCATGCGACCTTGAAATCTTGTGATTCTTACAATGAATTTTTTGCACTTGTAGTTCACATGGTAGCTCCCCGTTTGAAATTGCCAGCTGGAGTCAGATGTAACTGGTATGAGGTACCTTGTGCCCTTTTCAGAAATCAACACTACAGACGTTATTCAAAATAAATGTTGAATCTAAAGTTGAGCTTCAGCCAGTTTTATGAAGTAAAGAAAGTCCTCTCTGGGCTCCACAGCAACTACAACAGTTGCAAGTAGCCTGACTTCAGAGAGTGGTTTAGGAAGACGTGGGATTATTCTGAGTAATATCTATAAGTTTCATTCTGACCACGAGGAGTTTCCTGCTAATCCACATGACACACAACTTCTGCGGAGTTCAGAAAGCTGTGATTTCATCCACATGTATAATTAGACTATTAAAACTACTATCAAAGACTGCAGCCCTAAGGCAGGCAGGTAAGAAAATCAAGTACTAGCAGCTGTAGGGTAATAAATAAGGTTAATCATCATCGGGTTTTTCTTACAAAACATAACTTTTTGGGTGCTCAAAGCAAGGAAGGTGGTGGTGACTCACCAGTGCCATAGAGACTCGGCATCAGCAGACGCGTCATTACAAAGAGCTGTAGTCTGAGGACTGGAGTAAGGCTGACACCAACTAAGGTGGCACTGGCTCTGTCATGGGTTCGAAAAATAGGGAAACAACATAAACTCAGGAAACAAATGCCAGTTTTTACAACAATTTACCTATTGCAGAAAAACTCAAAGGACCACATCTACCAATTTCACCAAAAAATGAGAAAAAATCTTAAAAAATTACACATGGTAGAAAACGCTTAATTGTATTGCCCTGTTAAAAAAAATAAAATACCCCACCTCCCCCAACCCAACCAAAAAACCAAACCTCAAGCAAAAAAACCACAACTGGAACATGCAGATATATTTCCAGTGTTGAACGTGAAACCATGCACAGACTACAGTCCGCATTTCGAAATTATATTCTAATCCAGAAAATCAAAGTTGCGCAAGTTACTTTCCCCAGCATTCTTTTCAAAATCTTGCTAAAGCTTATAATATATGCAAGTCCGGAAGGTACGTGGACAGACAGCTCAAAAGCAGAGCCAAACCTTGTGAAGATCTAACTTTTCAAACTCCTTTTTAACCTAGTCCACATAAAAGTGAAACCTTTTTTTTTTATTATTTATTGTCAGACATATTTATATCTGGGTAGGTTACACATGGTTTTGCTTATCAGTGACAGAGATAGCCAAGAAGATGTGATAATCCATGAGCTAAAAAAGGAACCAAACCCAACCCCAACTGGCAGCTTCCAACCTCCCTGCTGATCTGAAAGAGGTTTGTGGGCCTAAAGGCTGGCGCGTTTTGGCATTTATTGTAGGAAAACACAGCAACCTTCCCTACCTTGATCGTATCTTGCACTATCACATACCGTACTTGTAGGTAAGTAGATAAATCTGACATCACATGCTAAATCTAATCGTATCAGATTCAGGCTTCGTATCAAAAATGCTGCACCCCAGCTCCTGCAGAGGAGTTAGACCAAGCTTTTTTTTTTTCAGAAAAAATGGAAATTAAACAGCTGGTTGCAGAGGGGATAAAAAAAAAAACAAACCACCAAACAAAAAATAAACAAACAAACAAAAACCCAACCAAAAAACCCTGGCCCAGAGGCTGGCCATGCAGAGCTCCGTAACTACTGATTACTATCTTGGCTGTCACCCAGATTGTCGTCCCTAGTTATCGCAGCACGAACCACAGCTTACACGCTTTTCAACGGCAGTGACAGTTTTTGCCGTAGCTGGAGTTTTTCGGTAGCCTTCACAGTTAGCTTCCAAGAGGCCAGAATCCAGCGATTTTGATTGCTGTCATATCAGAAAGTTCAAAGGACTAAAGGGCCAAAGAATCAGGATTAGGGAATACTTTTCAAAAGAAAAAGTAGATGCAAGTGATCATCTTCAGGGTTCACAAAAGCTTCTGTTATTTTTACTGGTGACTTCTCAGGGAGAGTCACATTTTATAAAAACTTTCCCTCCTCTGCCCCATTCTTCCAGCTAAGTACTGGGAGATGGTGAAAGCGTAAGGGGGATTGACTGGTACTAACCCATGAGCCAGCTGTACTTCTGGTATATTCGGCAAGAACTCTCCACTACGTGTGACAAGCTGCCACATTTACACATTAACACCTTCCCAGAAACCCCTGGAAAACCTATTTTTTGTTACTTTCTGTAGAACTTTGCAGCTCCGTACTGGGACTCCTGCATTTTACACGAGTTTGTGTACCCATACGATGGTCCTGTCATCCATTTACCCACACAATCTGTGTACAACACCACAAAACTGTCTTGCAGCGGATGAAGTAAATTAAGGAAACCACCAGCACACACTCGCTTGATGTAAATCGGCAGAGCTCCGACGAAGTGAGCAGAGCTGTGCTTGTACCTATCAGTTTTAAGATCTCTCTTTACGGCTCGAGGACAAAAATTTAGATTTAGACAATTATTCTACCACTAATATTGAAACAAAAAATACTTTTCCCCTCATAGGTTTCCCAGCTTCCTGTGTCCTATACGGCAGTCCCTGCCTTGCCTTTGGCTGTGAGCTGCCTGCACCGTGTCCTTGTTCTCAGCCTTCACCTGCTTCCCGCTCTCCGATTGCTCAGTCGTCCCATCCCCCGCTTTAAAATTTTACCATAATTTAATGTGGAAATATGGGCAGGGTAGATGGAGTATGTAGCAAGGTCTGTCAGCACAGATTGCCAGGTAAAGCTGTTTAAAATATTACAGAACTTTTGATCGCCACCAAGTGAAGAAGTGGTCATTCGCAGCAAAATTCGTCTCATTGCGAATGCAGTCGTTTGTTTGGAAGTATCAGGAACCCATGGGGAGCAAGTGCTTGCACCATTAGAGGGTGCTGGAGTCCACACAATGCTGAACAGCTGCTCATTCTCCATCGGGACAGGAGACCGACCTGTACGGGTCTCAGTGCTGGTAACTACAGAAAGATCAGTCACCGGGGATGAAAAATCATCGCCTTGTTTTGTCACGTTTATAGCCTTGCCCAATTATTGTTTGAACTATTTCCCCACAACTATTGTCTTTGCATGCTCCAGAGAGACTGCAAATCTGATCAAATGCACTCGTAGGACAGATTTAGGTGAGAAGACACATGAAATACCATAAATGTGACGTTTTCTATTTTCTGAGTTCTTCATTTTGCACCCTAAATAACATCCTTTTAATTAGACAGTTGCTAGATATCTTTCCAGGTCTTTTAAAGGCAAAACATGAAAACAAATTTAATTCTGTATACCTACAGCAAACCTGTCTTCCCCATCCCTCTTCCTCTCCTGCAACTATCAAGTGAATCCTGAACTTTCGTCACAGACACTCGCTATTTGACACTGGACTACCTACATCGGTTGGCAGTAACCAAGACTTCCAACCTAAAGGATGGGCCTTTTTCTCTTGCGTCTGCAAAGCAGAGAGGGATCCCTTAGAGAAGAGGAGAGAGAGAAACACGTTACGCCCAGGGAGACGCTTCCGTGGTGTCTTAAATCTCTGTATCTTTCCAGCAAATGGAGGCCTTGTCCCACATGGCACCCTCAGGAGAGGGGATGGGATGCTGGGGACAAACCCTAAAGCAATCCCACGTGCAGCGTGTGCTGCCGCTGCTTTGGTTCTACACAAACCTCTGTCTTCAAAATGCGTGCGCACGTAATAATTGCAGCACAGAAAATTTCACGAGGGGAATACAAACAAGAGAAAACGGCGCTTTTCGGTGGTTTAAATCAGCCAAGCGCGAGTGCAGAACAGAAGCCTTTCCCAAGTCAAAAGGCTTCATCGACCCAGAGCCCTGCTGCAAACAGTGAATATGCTCCGAAGGTTTCCAGAGAGCATCCCATGGCCTCTTCTCATGGCCCACCTGATCCTGGCGAGCAGCCCTATGCATCTGAGCCCAATCCTGCCCTCGGACCTGCAGACAGAGTGAGAACAACGCCTGGTCGCACAGATCTCTGGCAGAAGTACGGTATTTTTGGTCCCTGGTTCTTTCGCGGATCCACTTTTCACACTTACGTGAGTACTGTAGCAGGATACACAGTTTCTGGTTTCTAAAATAGCAGTATTCTGTGCTTAGGTGTTTTTTTTAAAATCGGTGTCTTTTTCAGTCTATCTCCAGTGTCTTTTTTTCCCTCACACTACTGAACTTTGAAACCAGATAAACACACTTGTAGCCAATTCATTATTTCCTTATCTTTTAAAACAACAGATTGTGGAGCTTTGAGTCCTCTGACCGTGAAGCTTCAGCAAAACTCAGGTTTTTTTTAATTTAAGTCTATGCCATCTTTCAAGAATGAGATGTACACAGTTATGTGATTCTTTAGAGTTTTGTTTTAACCCACAAAAATAAGTATGCAGTCGCAGAGATGCACAGAAGAGAGTAACATTTTTGTAATCTCACCAGATTTTGCAAATTGATTTTTTGCAAAATCTACTTGATTTTCTTTGTACCTGGTGGACATGACTTCAGAGCTGAGCAGCAGTGCTGAGTGTAGGCAGGCAGCATATGCCATGTGTAATTTTTTTAATTTCCTGGTAGCAGCAATTCTTACAGGCACGATAGAAGGTTTGTTTATTTTTTGTTCTTCATCAGACCTTTTATTAACATTCTGTTAGATCTCTTGACTGCACCTGGTTTGTTAGTGACTGACTGTAACGGCATCTTTGCCCTGGGCTCTTGGAGATGGTGCATATGGATGGGGAAGGCAACAGATAATATGGATGCAAATTTCAAATTACTGGTTTCATCCCTGAGGCACTTAAAGAGGACAAATCTCAAGGAAATAGGGAGAGGAGCATGACTGTGCTTTTAGTCCCTACTGGAGGTATAGACTCGAAACACTTCACGGTCCTTGCAGTATTTTCCTTGGCAAAATAACGGAACATCAATTTATGTCAGTCAGGAGTAGCCGTACTCTCTTGATGAAAGCTTAGTGCAGTGGCAGATCATCAGGAGCACTCCAGTTACCAGGCAGCGCTTGGAGAAGAGCCTGTCACTTGCACAGGATCAAGATCCCAGAAATCCAACATGATGGTCTTTCTGATGAGCACCCATTAACGATCACTGGCACAAAATACACACTCATTTAGACTAATTACTGCAAGGAGCAGCCTTTAATGAACTGAGAGGGAGGCATTTTCAACATTCAAGTGGATGTTCTCTCGCTTACAGAACCACTCACATGGAAAAGCAACTGTCTTTTTCTATTTATGTAATTTTGTCTATCTTACTGCATTTTTCCCCCCTTTTTTTCCTTTTAAATGTTTTCATACTGCTAAAACCCCCACATATCCCACAGAACAGATCTGGTGTGACCCCAGCAGTGCACTGGTATTCACCCTCTGAAAGTAAAACACAAAGGGAACCTTCTGAGCTGGAAAGATTTACCAGGTTTTGCACTTCCTAAGACAGAGACTCCTCCTGAGCGGCGTAGCGTACACACTTCTTTAGCATTCAAATACATGGTAAACACATTTGCTGTGGAAGTCTCTCAAACATACTTCTATCTCCTCCACCAACTGCCACGAGAGGCTTTGTAAGAAAAATGAGCTTCTTTCATAGGCATTTTTTAAAATCAGTGCCATAATTATGTAATTGATGTATTTTCTTACTCTTTTCTCCACTGATGCATACCCATCTCCTGGAGGATGCTCCAGTCTCATTTACATCTGATGTTTCTTCCAAACTTCAGAACCTGTGTCGGTCCAGTAATTAGTTTGAAGCCAGAATTAATTAAATTGCATTGCTAGAATGAATTCCGTAATACCCTGGGAAGTCCGATATTTGTAATCAGCTATGTAACTGTTGCTAGGATACTGGAATTGTTTATTTTTTGGAAAAAAGACCTATTCAAATATTTGCCTTCCTAGAGCTACAAATCCAAGATATACAAAAGTTGGTATGAACAATTTTTTGGTGCTTTCGTATGTAAGTAATATAGTAACTCTTGACTCAGAAAACATACGGAAGATATAAACATACTATCAGATACATTCCCAAAAAGAAGCATGTCACAGAAAATGGAAGTTTACTTCCATGACCTTTTTCCTCTGATAGCTTGAGCTGTACATGCACAGAAAGCATTGCAGACAGAGAAGACAATAAACATCTATTAAGTATCCTAGATTTAGTCTGTACGTCTGGCAGTAACCGATCACCCTCTGCAGCATAAAAACCAGATAACATTGACTTAGAAAGGACTTAGTGATGAAGCTTGTACCACCTTAACTAGAACAACTGGACCAATTTCAGTTTTTACCCTCAGGTTCTTTTTCTCAGTTTCCTACCTGTGGCCCCATAGAAAATACCGAATAGTTCTACTCCCTCTCCAGAGCTCAACTTCAATTACTTTTAGAAGGCGTTCTCATCCTTAATTGTCATTTATCCAAGTTATAATTATTTAATCCTTTAATCTCTTTTCCAAAGTCAATCATGAGCTCTTCCCTACTGTTTTTCTTTCCACAATGTTCAACCACCTCAGCAACAACAGACACACTCCAGCATAATTGTGCTCCACGCAGGGAACCATTTTGTAGCGGTAATCCCCTAGAGCTACGTCTCCTCAGCTGTCCCTAGCAGCCTCCTTCAGTTCACGGCACTACTCTCTACATCGGAATCTAACGGATGCAATTGTTCATTTTACTATGGTTTAGAGATAACGTCTATTTTCTTCATTATTATTTTGCCTTCAATTCCAGTGTACATTTCCTTCGCTTTCATTATCTGATAGAGACTTTGGGGTAGAGAAGCTGGGGGGATAGAAAAGTCTGTAACAGATGAGATGTAATTAAAGCAATCCGAAGAAAAGACCATGTTATCCACACAGCTTTATTCCTAAACTTATTTTTAACTGCCAAAATGTTGGTGAAAGTCTGGTTGCACTGAAATTGATTTCCAAAATCATGATTTAATTCTTCACCTCTGCTTCTCCGATTTTTCTTTCCAGTTGTTATTCCATTAATCAGATAGTAAAGAAGATTCAGTGGGTATTGTGTAATTCTAATTTTTTGCTATTCCTAGCAGAGACTATTTCTCTCTTCTCATCTGGCATGTCATCTATCTTAGCTTCAGCCCTGAGAAACAGCAAATTCTATTCACTGGGATACAATGAGTCTATCAGTGACGAATGTTCTGTTCACATTGTCATGAGTCTCCAATAAATCCATTTCATATAAAACTAGGACACTTTAAAATACCTGCAATTGTCACCTTTAGTCTTCGATGTACAAAAATAAAATAATGGTGTAGTGACTGCGGCTGGTTAAACGCGCCTTTAACAGCCCACGTCTGTTTTCTCTTGCCTTATACAAGCTTCAGCTAGTCTAGATTCTGACTGCTACGGATGTCATGGGTGTTGTGAATTATAGCTGATCACCCTGAGAAAAATGCAATTTATTGTCAATTGTCCATCATAATCTGTGGGAAAAACAAAATACTTTTCTTGAAATGCTGTGTGAAAAACAAGTTTTGGCCCAAATTTTTCGGAACATAATATAACCACTAGATTCACTCTTCTCTTGTAATGCCGATGAGCCCCAAGAGTGCTCATAAATATTGGCAGACTGAAGTAGGTCGCATTTTGCCAGGTTTTTTTCCTGCTAAATTGTAGTTAGTGTTTTTAACATAGTGATACATAACAACGCCCTTAATTCTATTCCTTGGAACTTCGTCCTGAAGAAATTCTGTTTCAACTCACTTAGGTCCTAGGACACGCAGATCAGCTAGCAATATTGCTGCCAAAAAATAGTTAATGAATTTGCTGATAGACCCCAAGAAGGGGGGGGTGGGGGGGGGTGTCTTGCATTTCAAACAGCTGCATTTCAACTGTAGCAGGAGGAAGAAAACTAATTTTTGCACTTCCAAGTTTTATTCACGTTAGTTCCACATATATCAGCAAGACTTTCATTTAAATGTAGTGTTCAAGGTATCCTATTTCTAAAATTCTTATAAAACCAGTTTTTGTGTCTGTACCAAGCTCTATCCCTACTGATGTGGAAGAAGACAGCTGAAACACACTGTAGACATACCCTCCTAAGACTTCACACGAGGCTAGGAGCCTGTTGCTTTCCTTTCAATAATTAGTTCACAGCCAGTTCATTATTATGTTGAGATCTAAAATGTCATTTTAATTCAATTGGTATTTGCTTCTTTATCTGGACACTCTCTAGATTAACACTGTCACGTTATTTCAACAGAAGGCTTGTGAACGAAGACATGAAATGCAAGTGGGGATATGTAACTCATTTATCACTGTGCCTATGTTACTTACAACTTCTGGTCTGCTCCTTTCCCAGTAATGCCGTGTTATTTGTCAAGTCTGTTCCTGCCATTTGTATCAGTGGACAGTTTGCTTCTTTACAGCTTCTGCTAGGATATCAACCTATTTTGGAACACTTGCAGAGAACTGTATACAGAGTCAGTGGCTACACTGCATCAGGAATGACAGATACATGATTAGCGCATTGAGTGTAATTAAGTTTGTGAGACGCTAGCCGCTGCGGAAATGGCACAATATCACAGCTGAGACCCGGGCACAGAACACAGACCAGCCTGAATCCTTAGCATGTTAAATCACCAGCTGTACGTTTAAAGTCTCAGACTTCCCCTGGTTGCTGTTTTGTTCAGGACAACAGCCCACACATGGAATATTAGCCTGTTTTTCAACCTTCTAGTCTGGTTGAAGTTCCTTCTCCTAACAAACCCTTTTCATCCCAAATTGAAACCACGGCTAGCGCAGCCTTCTGAGCCACTAATGAGATGTGGCTGTGGGAATCCTCAAGACCAGTAAGTTTGAATCTTAAAAGATATTTGTGTTTATGTAGTGGAAATATGAGAAAGCATATTTTGACTAATGGTATCACCCTCGAGAGAAACATACTTGTTATAAATATGTTCCACTGCAATTGCTGGAAATCTAACAAAATTACCATAAACAGGACTTACATCAATGTTTCTGCTTGACCTTTCTGGGAGAATAAAAGTACCTTCTGGGAATGCGAAACAAATGAATTTTTTGGAAACAAAATGAGTAACGCAGCCCTTCCTCTTTATACCACGGAGCCCCGATGTAGCTGCTGCTGCTGCTTAGTAACAGTTCCTCAAAACGCTTCATAAAAGCGCCAGATGTAAAGGTGCGCACGTGTGTTTCTGAACTCCAGGCTCTGATGCAAAACTCAGAAACACTCATGCTGTGGGTATAAGAATTTGAGATTTTAGAGGAATAGCATTTTCAAAATGAAAACCATATCCTTCTAGACACGGGTAAGCTATGCAATCAGCTCCCCGGACAGTCTTGTCTCTGCCAGTCAATGTGTTGTTGGAACCGCGAGAGCTGTTGCATACCATTTCCTGGTGCTTCCCAACAACGGCTAGCTCTCTTCTACGTTTTCCCCTTAGGAGAAAGATATCCTGTCTAGCACAGAAAACCCGCTAGAAATAGTGTGATAAAACCCACAATTTTTGAGAACTTGGTTAACCTAGAAAAATACTATCAGCACCACTAAAGTTGAGTGTATTTGATAGGACCAGAAGGGTTCCAAGACACTTAACGCAAATAATAGTGTTTCTGCCCCTAATTAAATATTATAGATAAATGTAAATGCAGAACTGAACTGGCACTAGAAAATTGTCTCTTTTCCCTTCAGACATTATTCCAAATGACCCATTAATTTGGATTAATTACCACAATCCAAATTAAAGTATTTCATAATGTCTTATACAAATAGCTAGAAAGACTATTTAGTACTGCTACTAAATCTCCTTTTTTATGCATTCCTAGCAGCAGATCCAGGATGTTCACATGAGGAATACTATTAGCCTAAGGAACATCCTCATCTCGTGCAGGCAGCGACTGCTGAAGCAGTTTGATCCCTTACCCAGCTCCTCAAGTCGGTGAAGTAAGAAACACGAATCCCTCATTGCAACATACAGTTCCCTCATACAGTTTCTTTTAAAGAGAGGAAATAATTTAAAGCCGGTTAGAATTTCTGATGCATTTATTACCCAACAATCACCAAAAAAATAACCCTGAAACAACACCATGTTTGTCTTGCAGAGCCTGATAAAGCAAAGTGAGTGACTCCCCACCGCACTCCCAAGCCATCCTGAGCAGAACTCTGCAGGTTTAAAACCAGCCAGGAGCTTTGCCAAAGAAGTACAGAACCAGTGGATTTCTAGATTGGCTCTTCTTCTGTGGCCTCTGCCAACTGGCTCCCATCACCACGGCAGAGCAGAGACGGAGCTCCTTTACTTAACCCTCTGCTACAACCAGGCCAACTTTCACCGTCTCGATACGAAAATCTCATCTTTCATAAAAAGTCACGGACTGGAGAGCGTGGGCTGCACAGCAGTGCTCGTGCAATCGTTAGCAAATACACGCTGTTCAGATTTTCCAAAGACATCAGTAGATAGAGTTATTTCTGCTCACCCCATCCTACAACTCTCCCTCCTCTCTCTCCACACGTCCACATGTTAAAATTAAGTGGGTCTTAACAGATCCATAAGTGGGATATACCCAAGTGTTTCCAATTTACCCTCAGTGAACTTGAATGAAAAACATTTGAAAATGAAATTTGGGGTGAAATCTTACAGCATTGCTACAGCATATGGAGCTAATTTCAAATAGCACTTTGATAATGTCATGATCTGTTAGAAAGTGTTCACCTTATACCGATGATATTACAAACTCAGTTGCCTCACTCAGTATATGTTCATCTTATGATCCATAAGAAAGCTATTTAGCTGACTGTGAAATACGAACTCTGTCCAGAGCTAATTTAGAAAGATAGTTATACTATGGATGGTGCAGCTTGTTTCTTCTGAGTTTTGTATTATTCAACTGTTCACAGCTAGTAAATTCACATCTAATAAGCTGCAAAAGTTATCAGATGAAACACAGCCCATTGTAATCCCCACATGAAGTAAATAACTGATGAAAAATTAGTTCCAGCACGTGTAACAAATATTTTTGCAAACAGCATCCGATAAAGGCATTGGCTTTATCAACAACTAACTTATTCACACAATGGAGAAAAATGCAAAAATCTGTTCTGTCTCTCCAGGCCACAGCATTTCTCAAATGCTTCCTAGGAAAGAAAAAGTCTTAACTGGAAACAAAAGCACATATAGCCCACATCTCCTGGCAGGCACGTGACTTGGCACTGGGAACGCAGTGGCAGAACTATGTTGAAGTAGAAGGGATTTGCAGGATGTGAAACACAAGCGAAAAGGCACTCGTGCTAATGAAAGCCTTGTTGGGGGGCTGCTGTAAGATGCCCTGACGACACCGAGGAAGCCATATTCATAAGATCAGACCAACTATTCATCGCTCGGCATTTGAGGTTGAAGGAAGCAGTAAATTTGTACCCCACTTCTTGCGACAAAACAAGGGCCAGCGACTCCTACCATGAATCCACCTAACTTGTGGTTCTTCTAAACCCAAACAGGCAGTAGTATCACCCAAAGGGCTGGTCCGGCAACCAGGGCAAATGTAAATGCAAGACTTTGCTCACCTTGGGCCTTCCCCTCTGGCATTGGCAGGAAGCGGTGATGTGACGTTGGCTATGACAGAGTCATGCTCCTCAGAAGATCCCCAATTTGTAGACGATTCTGAAGAGCCTCTTGACCCCATATGCAATGCAAGATGAAAGAATCCAAATATCCTTGGTTCCTCCCTAGAACAATAAGTTTTCAGGCACTATAAATTGTGTTTTCAGAAGTTTCCAATAAACAACACATGAGCAAACAGTAACAGCCAGGAGCTTACACAATGGTTCTTGTATGATGCTCCAGAGAGGATGCTCAAGAGCAGATCTGATAAAAATCAAACTATTCAGAAGAGCAGGAAGCTCAAGCAGATGTTTGGGGCTAAAGGTGTTACAGAAACGTCCACCACAGGTAGTGATTGCTCCAAGCACTGAGGAGTCCACTGAGCAGTTTAAGTGAATGGCACCAGGTACATGTAGAACCAGGTAAATGTGCTGACATGAGAATGAGCACTAGACTAAACAGAAATCTCACTTCACTAAGTGCTGAGTCCTGGGAACTTCACTCCATCTTTCTCTTGCTTTCACAACCTTCCACTATTGTTACAGACAGCTGGAATAAGAATTAAGAAAGGTCTTTGAAGATTTAACCCCCAGAAAATCAGTGTTAAACCTTGTACTAGGGACAACCTCGTACACCAGAGATGGTAGAAATTTTGTTCAGTTGTGACAGATTTTCTTCTTTCCCCTTTTTTAAGTCAGTCCTTTTAACCTGCAGCAAAATTTCTCCCTAACAGGCCAGAGGTTTCTCAGGTACTAGCAGGAGCAGCCCCTTTCCTCTGCCTCGTTTCTCTTTTACTCCAGCAGCAATTCTTCTGCCTCTGAAGTCTCTCATCTTTCCTTGCCAAAGAGAAAGGAATGACAAACGCATTCAAAGAAAAAGAAAAACAGAGAAATCCCAAGCTTCGTGTGTGACATAAAGAAAACAATTCACATGATCTTTATTTTTGTAACCCTCGTCCTCCTCTCACCCTCATGCCTGTTGTTATCACTCAGCATGTTATTGTTATTACTTGAAATTTGTTTTTAAAAGTGCCTATCCAGCGCTAGAGGTGCTTGAATACACATTGAAAATATACAAAACATATGTCCAACTTAGACCCTGTGTTCCCTGAGGAAGGGCTGGTATCCTCTGTAGTGCACTCAGCACACTTATGGCATGAACAAATTATAAACAATAATAATAAAGAATAACTTGTGCCTATTTATCTGTTTGGTCTATGAAACTGATCTGTCAATGACCCCGAAAACGCTCGGTAACACACACTGCGGTTCAGTTAAGACCAAGCTGCTCTTTCCATTATTTTTTTTTCCGAATAGCTTGAGTCAAAATCCCAGGGTAGGTGACACAGAGCGACCCTCCTGCTTTTGATGTGAATGGGAAAGGATTTGTCTTTTTATATCAAAGCTAGCTGGGAAGAGGAGGTGGGTGGCCATGAAAGAGAAAAGCCATGAAATTATCTCCATTGGTTTATAAGAAACAGCCATTCGATGGGATTTTGGGAGGGGGAAACCTTCTGAAAAATGTGCTCGTGTGATTCCTCTAGAGGCCAGCACATCTGAGCCAAGCGCTCGTATCAAGTGAGGGGGGGCAGAAGAAGTTCTTAACTTAATTGAGAACACACTTGTTTGCAGAGTTCAATGTCGGGAACTCCAACATTGTTTTTAAAAGACAGAGTATTGTGTAGGTGTCGGAATTCAGAAGAGGCAAAACAAAAACGGATGGAAAAAGGCAGCTGTGATGATTTAACTCTCCGAACACCTTTAGCCATTTCCCTTCCTGTGCCCCACCAACTGGATCTCGCTCTTCTCTCTTGGCTGCTGCTAAGAGAAGCAAGCCGGTCTCCTCTGACCCTCTCCCTGCTTGCTTCTCTAGCACGTTCTTCTTCCAGCAGCCTCCTCCTGCCTACACCCAGCTGAGTGCATCTAGCCCTTCTTCTCCACTGCCTCCCACAGCCACTTCTCTGCCTGCTGCTGCCGCCAAGCCGCAGAGGAGCTGCCTGCACGACGTACCCGTACCTCCTTGTGCTGCTCCTGGCTTGAGAGAGGAGGCGGGGATCGGCGGCACCGAAAGGGCTTGTGCAGAACTGACAGTCAGAAAAGGAGATGAGTTTCTGGCGGGTGACGTTGAGGTCGACAGTGGCAGCGTACTGTAGCGGGCAGGAGCCAGCCTTCCCCACACAGCAACCTTTGGCATCACGAGATACTGAAAATTTGTATAGTTCTCATGAGTTCACTTAAGAATTAGCTATGCCTCACGCAGTCAAACCCAAACGGCATCTCTTGCCGCACAGAGCCTATAGCCTACATCTCGGGTGTTCTACCTTAGGGATCTTCTGAACACAGAAGGAAAAGGACACACTCCCATTGACTATCTCATCTGCCAAGTAGAATAG
Organism: Aramus guarauna; assembly: GCA_013400195.1. Classification (NCBI taxonomy): domain Eukaryota; kingdom Metazoa; phylum Chordata; class Aves; order Gruiformes; family Aramidae; genus Aramus; species Aramus guarauna. The sequence continues at coordinate 768,358 of VXBL01002079.1, read as the reverse complement.
AATACAAAGCCAAGAGAGACATCACTAAACCCCCAAAAATCCTTTACAAATCCTGATCATTTTTCTTTACTATGGCAAAGGTTCTGTATATTAGTGGGAGTCCTGTCAAAATACAGACAAACCATAGAAAGAGGCTGAAGGCAATGAGCATCCTCCCATGTTTCAGAATTCGATTGCTTCTGGTCTGACGCAATGACAGTTTTGTATTCCCGCTTTTGAGATTGACAAATGAAGACAAGGCAGTTCTGCATAACTCGGATTAAGTTGAATTTACCTAAATATCACTCTTATCTGCTGGATGATGCCTTGATCCTTTTAAATGCATTGCAAAACTGGAACAGAGTAAAAACTCTGTAAGGTACGAGCCTTTTTTCAGAGGTTACAATATTTCTTGTCCTAATCAATAAACTAGTTGCCCTATATCAAGGTGATGAACTAGGATTCATTTTAGTTATAAATAATTAATTGTTATTGAAAGCCACTTATAATGTCTAGGTATGGCCGAAGCAACTGAACTGGTGTAGCAACCATCATATTATTCTGATCAAAATATTCTATATAATATTTCTTTTCCTCAAATATGTAATTTTGCCTGTTCAACAGTTACTTTCTCTTTACACAAAGCAAGCTATCATCACAGTTGACCTGGCAGCAGAACAATGACATAGTACTGGCTTGAAAAAGATAAGGAGAGACAAGCAGGTACCAATGTGGTAAAGGAGTGAGAATAAAAGACACAAGGCAGAAAGCCAGATTCAGGTTGATGTAATGTATTTTTCTGCGTGAGACTTTTTATCTCACCATTTATATCTTGGCTGCCTTTATGGTAACAAATGTGGCTCCTCCTTTCCATCATCATAGAGTTTAAACTGATGTACCGCTTCTATTTTATCAGAGGAATTTTGCCAGGAGAGGGAAAACAGGGAGGAGAACATTCTGAATTGAAGATAATTAGCAGAGTTTTCCATAATAAATTAAATTACTAAAGCTTTTGAAAGTCTCAGTTAAAAGGTGACCCAGCAGAATAGTAGGTGCTCAGTGGCAGACAATTTTGCTTCCAATAAAACTGAAGGACAAGAACGTGTAAACAGCTCTGTGTTTTAATCACACTATGTAAACCCCAACAGGTAACTGGAGTACTACCATGAACTCCTACCTCTGGCATAAATATAGTTTCTTATACAGTGCATATACTTCTTGCCAACTCAAGACAGGCAGGATATATTGCCACCAAAATCACCTTTCATTTAATTATTATAACAATACTAATGTTATTAGTACTACTAGTATATTAGATATGTGAATCTTACAATTCATGGAAAGAATTTTTTTATTTTACCCTAAGTGTTGATATGAAGGAAGGAGAAATACTGCGGTACCCCAAAGAGATACGTTACGCTACAACTTGCTCTTACCTAATGTCATCGTGACATTTAGAAATAAAAAGCAGTATCACAAGTTTCTGACATAAATATTAATTATTATGGAAATCCAAATAGTGTGGATAAAGGGTTGGATTATTTAGTTAAATGCAGCTTCTGGTATTATCTTGAGGTTGGCTTGGTTTGGAATCAAACTAAAAAACCCTTTAAGTTTCAGTCCAGAAGTTGACATATTTGCCCATCTCTTGCAACCAGTAATTTATTTTTTATCAGTTTAAGGGCCAGAGTGGAAGCAAGTTCTCTGACTTTCTTAAATTTAATTTAAAAGCAGGAAACATCTCACAATGTTTTTGTAGGCAGCTCAGTAATGTTTAGCAGAACTGCCAGTTTCAAGCAATGAATTAAAATTACAGAAAAGAAATAGAAAAAAAATGCATTTACGTGTAGTCTGCAAATGCTGTTGTTATGCTCAGGTATAATAATCAGATACAAGTATTGCTCATATTAACATTTATTAAGAGATTATCAGTATAACCAGTCTATGGAGAGATGGGTTGAAATAAAAATCTTAATCCAAACTTGTGGTATTTCAGTTCTGAATTTTTCATCCCCTTAGGGGTGAGGCCGAAGGATATGGAATCTGGATCGAGTTCGTAACTTTGTGGCTCGGTCTCTTTTCCAGTTCCCACAGAAACATGTTCATCAAGATCTCCTGACATTTCTCTGCATTTTTTACTTCTCTCAATGATAATTTGAAGCAAGCCCTGCCCTTTTCCCCATAACATTATGCATGACTGCAGCATGTAAACACTAAAAAATGCAAAGCATAGCAACTCTGTGAAATACATAGAAACAAATGTTAACAGAACAGCCTTTTCCACATTTTTATAGGAGCTCCACAGACCTGGGATTGCACATGCAAACCAAAGCAGGGTTACATATAAACCAGAGCGTTCCTGTCCCGGGGGAACCAACAGACTGTGGCTCTAGGGACTAAAATTAAGGAATAGGAGATTTCAGTCCTGCCCTGCCAGTGAATCGTTTTGGAACAGTGGGTCTGTGCGTAATACCAAGTAGTATGAGGATAGAAACCAATGCCTTGGGAGCATAGGTAAAAGCTTCATAGAAATGGGGAGTTTGACTCTCTTAAAAGATTAGCAGCACTTTAAAAATTGTTCCAATAAATGGAAAATATGGACTAAAAAATAGGCTCACTTCCAAAAGATGAAATCAAAGCCCTGATACCTTTTATCATTGTTTCATCGTAGCTAATAAAATTTCCGTAATTATCTGCGGACACTGAAGCCTTTTATCTGCGATGAGTGACACGGCTTTGTGTGTCTTGAGTTAGAAAGGTAAATACAATACATGCCTGTGACCGCATCTCAAGAAACAAAAATAAACAGAGATCCAATTACAGATGAATACTAGCATAATCCTGAAATTGCTATTTCCCCTTCCTCCCTATGCACCTTCCCAACCACCAAAATGACTATTGATCTGCTTGCTTTTTCATGTGTTGCTTTAATAGCTGTCTACTTTAGCCCAAGCTTCCAAAATACCTTTTTTTTTGTTTAATCACTGAAAGTAGCCTCATCATTTAATCAAAAGCCTCTGCTTTAATCAGTGATCTCCTTCCACTCCAGGCTTACGAGGAACAGAGAGCATTCTTCTGTAACAAGCCTCTGCTCCTGAAAAATGGGGGATTGTGTAGACATTGAAGGCTGAAACTCTCCCAATTTGCCCCAAGGGATGCCAAGTGTAGCTCAGAAAGTACAAAGGGAACCTGTTCTTGCTGCTTTTCAACTGTGGCCCTACTTAAATTGCCACGGGGGTTTCGCATTTCATTCTCCTACGGTTACTGTCTCAGGCTTTTCTGTAGAAAACATTAAGGACGTAGGCCTTGCTTTAAACCGACTTCCCTGGGAATAAGATTGGGCTCATAATCTTATAGCAACTAACGACTCACATGTTTGGTATTGTCTGTTTTTCATGCATGAATCAACTGGCCAGATACTTAGAAAGAGCGACTAGTTTAGTCTGTTGATATATACGCACACAAACACACATGTCCACAGAATGGAAAGAAGGTAAAGTCAAATAAAACCAGCACTTTATACTTCACAAAGGCTTATCATCTGAAAATTTCACATTCTTTTTAGACATTCGATTTAAATTCTCACCACAATCTTAGAAGGCACAAGCCAGTAATAGATATGCAGGAGGATCACTTGACCTACTGTTGAAATGCTGCCACTTCAGAGTGGAACACAGCATCTGTTTTACACATTGTAATAGTTTGGGACGTGAAATGAAGGTTCTTATAACCACCTGAAGCTGTAAAGGAAAATGTAGGTAAAAGGAATTTTAATTAGCTGAATCACTCCAGCAAGAGCCCTGGGAATGCCGATGAATAAAGCAGGTAAGATTTCTATTGCTAATGTTTTGACTCTTCTGACAAGCCCCAAAATCATTTCATCTTGCCTCTAAAAGATGTTCTCACTTACCTCAGCTAAAATTAAGACCAAGTCTACTAAAGGCGTAGAATCATGCCAGATTTAAACAGGGGCAAACGACAGCGGTACTGTATCTGGCAAATACCACGTTTACGATAGCTATTAGTTGCATCCCAACTGCGGTTGAGGGACGCCATGGCCGCACCGCACTCCCTGGCAGCCGGCACGGTACCGAGTCAAAACAGAAAGACGATTCCCGCCCAGGGGAGCAGCAGTAATTTTAGAATACGTCTGCAAAGACAGGTGCAGACAGACGAGAGCTCCCCCGTCCGCTCTCCGGGCTGGCTGTAGGCAAGTTCGCTTCAGCCCCAAAACCTGAGTAGCCATGCTGGCCCGTTGCCGTGTTATCAAGCCTGGAGCAGGCTCGCGTCTCGCCAGGTGAAAGCACGGAGAGAAGAGCTCGTGTCCGCACCTTCCAACAGACCTGTCTTCAGCGCTGGTGCCCTGGCTGTTGACACTGGTTAAGAACTGAAAAGGAAGGGTACTGCTTAGTGAATTACGTTAATTCACATTAATTGTGGCACTGAAGAGTGACTGAATGAAGTAGGAGGCTTTTTCCATTTGTTTCTTCTTTTTAGAAAAAACGAAGCGTTTGTAAGAGGAAAAAAAAAAAAAAAAAAGAGAAAACTGATTTTCACGGGTCAGTAAAGTGCAGATACTCGTCTTCCCTTTCCTCCCTCCTGCACTTTTGACAGACCTAGTCTTTCTCCCCCTGAACATAAGGATCCCATAACGGATCCCAGAACTACAATTGGAAAAGGCTGTTGTTTCCAGCATGTGAGAAGATGAAGAAAAAATTACACCACAGCCTGCTCTGTCACAGCGCAAAGACAATAAATCGTGGATGGGGTGATCTGAGACATTTAATATGGTTTCCAACAAATCCAACTAGATCCCTGGGTTCTCATTGGCACTAGCAACGTGCAATAGCCAAATAAACAGAATATTGCCAACACGTCCTCTCACCCAACAGATGTGCGGTTCTTGTTCTTATTGCTAGTGAAGATACAATATAATACATGTGCAGAAGATGACTACAATTTAATTTACACCAGTTGTAGCATAGAAATATAAGCCACCACACAGAGCTGAAATCATGGGGATGGTGCCATCTGTATGTAATTGTCAGGGTTACGTTTTCCATTACATTTTCTTCTGGAGGAAGGGGAGGATATACAACTGGGTAGCAATCATAACAATTGGGCCTTACAAAATATCAGTCACAAATCACACTTTCATTTGCTAAAGAGGTGATTTGCATTTCATTCTGACACATAAGAATGGTCTATTTCTAAACAATGTCACAGAAAATTATATGGAATTAAATTTTTATTCCAAATATTGTAAAGCAATAGGCCAAACAGATGGACAGGTATGGCATTACTTCATCTGTGGCATGCTAAGCTTGGCCAAGGGCCTATGGAGTACAAATGTTTCAGCAGTCCTTAGGGGTTAACAGGCATTACATTCGGCGAGGCCCAGAAATTAAAAGATCTGGCAATTGTTGCTTTTTGTTTTAAGCCTGGAAGAGGCTGCTAGACTGGGAAAATAGCTAGCTAGACTAATCAGCTTGTCATTTTTAAATGAAAACTTCAGAAAATTTAATTGCAACAACTGAAGAACAACCCAAAATACACTAAGCTGAAATTTATCTGTTCTGTTGCATATATTGTCTTGGAAAGAGGATACTTAAAAAGACCCTGAATACTCCTTATAGATCTATGAATATTATGTCAAGACTCTGCCAAGTCTTTAATCTATTTGCATCTTCCTAAAGAATTCACAGGTTTTGCGAGGATAATTTTTTTCCTGTGAGCACTTTTCTGTAAAACCTCAGATTTGCATATGCTATTTGCATTTGTAGCCAAAAAGGGGGAGAAGGGGATAACTACCCAACTGCACAAACCGTGCACTACAAAATGTCTGTGGTGTTTCACATAAAGACTCTTGGATTGGCCAAAACAGGGATTAATTTCTTTGAAACTCTGACCCCTGGCAATCCCCTATGGGTCTGGAAATACAAACACTCTAGGAGAGAAAAGTTCTGCAAAGCATTCACACCTCCAAAACGACAATATACCTGTCGGCGTATGGCCATTCTCCGACATCTTTCAAGATGAGCGTTGCAGCCAACATGCTCTTTTACCAAGAAATAGTTAGAAAAATCCACATTAAACAGTTTTACCGACATTTGCCCATCCATCATTCTTTGGAACAAAATCTCTGGCAAAACTGCTGCAGACCAGGACTTTGATGGATAGGGACTGGATGCCCTTCCAGTGAAATCCAAGAACTTCAGCTTAATAGTTTTAACTGCTAAAAGTGGCTTTTTGAGCAAGTGATGCTTTGTGAGATAGCACAGTAAAATAATTTTTCTTATGTTTAGGTTAAAAAATTATTAAAACCCCTTCTCGACCTGTATATACATGTTAAAAAAACCCCCAAACATTGAGGCTTGCAGAATGTAAGGGTTAAGCTTCTGTCCCCTTAATGTTAAGTGTTAAATGTTTCCAGCGAGCCTGAAACTACAACTGGGCAGCGCACGCGCTTTAAGCTAACTGGCAAAGAAGTGTTGCTTTAGGCTTAGAAACACTGTCTTTGCACTTCTGGGGCCTGGTTTTATTCCAGCTTAATCCAACTACAAATTGTTGTCTTGAAAAGCCTGCAGCTTCTTTTCAATGCCTCCCCCCCTCCTCCTAGCATATAATTACCCAGCAATTAACATTCTTGTTTACCAGTGGTGATTTCTGAGTTGTGTCAGTACGTGTGTGTTTATGTAAGAGATGGAGCCTTCATTAAAAAGCTACATGAACTGACCCAATGCTCTTGGGAAGGATAAGACAAATTGGTGTGGAAAACTGAAAGATCTTAATGATCCAAAGGGGAGTTGAGTATTAAGACAAAGCACAAAAATAAAACATCTAATTTGTTTTTGCTTTATTTCTTTGAAAGACCTACCACAGAGTGGTTTCCCCTACCTGATGTAAATACTTGCTTCTGCAATGTTCAGTTATTCAGAGGCTGTTGTGTTAGAATAGTTGCAGGATGATAAAGTACTTTGGAGATAAGTTTACGTAAAGAGAAATTAGGCCTATCCTGCCAGAATAGTGACTCAGCCTAATGTGCTAGTTTATAGGCTGCCCTGGTCTTGAAAATCATGGTTCAACTCTTGGCAACAAGGACCAGGTGAACATTGTGTTCTTCACATGGAGCATCAAGTTTCTGGGGCTTTGGCTGTCCAGCACACGTGCTCGGAGAGAGGTGCTACTGCACGGTCAATTAAACGGTCTCACTGCCTTAAGCAGCAAAACCCATCTGCTGAGTTTCTGTGCAATTAGGTGCATTCAGCAGCAGCAAAGATCCTTCAGAAATAACCACAGAGTTTAATGACATGCAGTATTTTCTCGCAGTATTACGCTCTAGTCTGTAAGAGGACCCGAGAGCATATAGGATCTTTGCCGGATGGGATGCAGTGTAGAATGAGGCTGTCTCTAACACACACCGAACAAGATTAAAAGAAGCGGACCAGCTGCATGAGTCACAGCTCCCGAGAGAGCGAAGGAGAACGGGATGAGGGCGCTGGTGTGAATCTGAGAGGAACTGACTGGCAGCTGATTTGCATCACGAGCACGCTGGAGAAGCTTGGTCATAACCTCTTGCTGTGAACCAGTGAAACGTTAGCATGGGACGGCACAAGACCAGATGCTGCAGTGCGTGAAGCAGTTCTGTTGATGCTTGTGACACACTCACAAACCTGTTTTCTTAGTGTGAGTCCTGGCTCATAGATTTTCTGTTGTTTAAGATATTAAAATGTGCCCTCTGCTCATACCTCAGCATCTACTGCCCGTCAACAGGGTGACTTGTATGTCAAGAAGGAGAACGGGCAGTGACAGAAGGGAATTCTCAAACGAAAGAAGAAGGTGAAGAAGGAACATACATTCTTTTCTGCTTTATATCTGTCACATATTTAAACTCCTGATAACACATTGTATGTCTTTCAAATAACCCAGAGGCTGATGAGACCATTTTAGGAGCATGGCAATAAACTGCTTTCTATCACAGTTTCTCTGTTGGGGTTTTTTTCTTTTCTGTAGAATCTCAGCATATGAGGCGCCAGAACTCTGTGGTGACTGAGAAAAGAGGGAATAAATCCAGTAACATCTAACCAAAAACTGTATACCTAGTACATGAAATTAGTGCCCAAAAAGCTCCCCACTCTTCACTAACAGTCCGGGTACCTGGGCAAGCATTCTGCAGCTCTCCTGTGGAGTAGTATTACCCTTGTTGCATTTTCAATATGTAGTGGAATAGTCAGCATGTGTGGCAGTCCAAAAGAAATGTTGAGGTTCGACAACAGCCCGCTCTTGCAAGAAAAAGGTATCCCTGGTAAGAGTAAAGTAGAAAGAGCAATAAGGGAAGAACTATTGCAGCTTGTTAGCCAGTTCAAAGGATTTGTTCAACTCTGACGGCTACTAGCTGGCTTCAGCCAAATAAAAGCAACCTGATATCAACCCACGTTCTTCCACTCACAGTTCCTCCCTTTTGTGCAGCTGACTTCACAAGTGGTGTTGCAAATGAAATGTGTGAGAGTATTTATCAGAAGACTATTTTCTTTGCTTAACTCCTGCTAGATGCATTGGCTCACCGTTCTTTATATCTTCCTACGCCTGGCACCTAGTAGCTATTCCGACTCTTTCTCCTAAAACCATACACAGTGGGCCTATAAAATGCAGTCAGCGTAATCTCACTTGTGCAGCGCAAGCAGCTACCAACAACTGCAGAACATCACAATTACACTGCAATGCTAGAAGGACATGAAAGTTATTTTAGCTGTTTTATGTAAAAATAAATACAGGTGGAGTACTATGGGAAGCCACATTTAACAACTGCCTCTTCCTGCGGGTGTTTGGGAACTGCTCAGAGGTAATGGGAGAACTTGGTTTCATCCATCTATCCGTCCTCTACCAGCCACTGCCAGTCCTTGCCTTGCTTTGTGCCCCCAGCTACGTCCTTCCCCACCTGCCAAATTGTTGGTGGCAGCACTGCAATGTTCAGACTCATGTGCAGCCATTGGTATCTCTCTGGCCTCAATCTATTCCCTTTTTTTTTTTTTTTGTTTGTTTGTTTTGTTTCTTCAATTCCCTTCCTCCTAAAGGCCTAGGAACCCTTCTCCAGTGCTGCTCTCCCCCTATGTCTCCTGGAAAAGAAAATAATAAATTTAACTTCAGTGAGTTGAAGAAATGTTTTCCTTAGAAACTCAATGAAAAACTTGTTATTTCTCTAATGTATTAATTCATGCTATTTTTCCTATTTTCCTTCCCTTTCTCCTTGCCTATCAGCTATGCATAGGCCTGCCAGCAGTGATTATTTATACTCATCTGAGCAAACTTCCGTAAGCTGCAGAAAGGCAGCAGCAGCAGTGACTGCTCCAACCACTCTCCTTCAGCTGGAAGATCACAAGTCAAACCCGCAGGTGCTAAACCTCCACTCCGCTGGTGATTGATGCCCACACTGAGACCTGGTGAGCTATTTTACAATCTTAATGCATATTATCAATAATATTTATTTTAAATGTACAGTATTCTAGAAAAAAAACAAACCCCCGCATCACTTTAATGTGCGTGACAAAATAAAACCATACAAAATGAGAGAGAAAAGCAGTATTTCAGAGTCTGCTTCAACACCCTTTGCTCACACTAGGTAAGGCTCATTTGTAAGAACAGTTTACATGTTTAAGCAGTCAGGTTGTAAAGCCTTTTTAAAAAGTTTGAATCTTTGCAATAGCTTTTTTGGGTTTGCTACAAATTTTGCATTAAGCTATGTGCCATACCCACACCAAAGACTTGCCATGGATTTACAAGTCCATGAGAATTCCTTCGTCCCTTATTATCTCTACTTGTCTTAAAGCACTATCAAAGCTGAGTTCTAGATGATGACAAAATGTTTATTTAAAGCTTGGTTTGGGATTTGAGCCCTAAGAGTATTTGTTTTCAGGCATGGAGGTATAAAGAAGGCTCTGAAGAAAATACTTTGCTCAAGTCATAAGCTGAGATAATGTAATGGTTTTACAAGTTTTGTGCTGCATTTTAAAGCTTAGAAGAATTTAGCTGTGAGGCATTCACTGAAATAATAACAACAACAACAATAATAAAAAATAATAACAAAGACCTGCATTTCTACAAATTTGAGAGCAAGTTTGCATGTAGGAAAAAAACATTACCAAGCCAGGGAGTAGCAAACAAAAAATTTGAAACAGAAGAAGAAAAAAGCTCTAGATCTGTAGCAATATTTGGCAAGTAGAATTTGGCACTTTGGAATCAACATGCTTTTCTAGTTAAGAGTGCAAACTATACTATTTGTACCAGAGAAGGATGAATCTTCTGGATGCAGCTGGAGGGAGAAAGAATCTCCTGAGCAGCCGTATGGGTTTTCAAGTCTGCCTTGAAAAAAAAAACCTTTGTCCCATAGCTTAAATCATCTCATCTCCCCTCTCTCCCACCCCTGCCCCTAGTTAATGAATCTTCCCTACTCTTATTTTTCTCTTGACCAAAGGAAAAACATAGGTGTACATTAGAGAGAACAGCTTATCCCGGTTGTTGTCACTAAGGATATTTAGCCAGTCAGTGCCTTTCAGACACTCCTCTTCCAAAAGCACAGGTTGCTTATTAGCTCAGCTAATGGAGAAACGTGACGGGTAGCGCAGCACCTTTCTCACCAGACTTCATCAGCTCCTGTCCATCTTTCAGAGGGCAGTACCAGATACATCCATGAAAACAATCCACCTTCCAATTTGTAAGTCCCCCAGAACTGTGTTTGTGGCTTTTGAGCTTAAGTACGTTAACGGTTGTAAAGAGCTTTTTCAGCTGTGGGTGGAATATGCAATGGAAGGTGAAATTATTATATTTTTCAAGTGTGGGGTGCAGGTGAATCCAATTACAAAGCAGAAAATTCAGCTGTGACTTAGTCATTATGAAACCATTGCAACTGCAGATGAGGGTACTCATCAGCATTGTGGTGAAAGCACGAAACACCCCAAGAAACAACCCAGGGAACCGCTCCAATCGTACAAAGGAAAAACCGAACAAGAATTTAATAAAATAACATAATCTCAGCAGCAAAATGACTGAGGTGTTTCATAGGCAAATGTAATGCTAAAACCACCCTTCCACAGCCTCAAGAAAAACTGTGCACTACAGCAATGATGAGAACTTGATGCAGTGTATTTTCCAAAGCGCAAAGAGCCAAGAATAATATAACATCACCAAGCAGACTTCAAAGCCCAGTTCCTCCACTCACTCTTTGCTCCTGTGCATCCCTCCGATGCCAAAGCACACACGGATCGGAGGGCTCTGCTCAGCAGCTGCTCAGGATGTTTGACAGATTTCCCAAACTCTTACAGCACTTGTAAAAGAAGTTTCCAATAGAGGCAGCGCTTCAACTGCAGCATTTACAAGAAGCAAAGATAAAAACAAGAGAGAGGTTTGTTTATTGATTGACTGACCGAATTTGCATTTATTTCCTAGAAAAACACCTCACTGTAATTGTGCAGAATATTTTCCTGTGGGACTGCAGATGTTTACAGAAGTACATGGAAAGACTTATTGCTCTAGAAGGGAGTAAAATCGTTTTGGAAACCCTCTACAGATAATGACAGCAAGGACTTGTTAATTCAGTGCATTAATTACCTTACTCTATGAACTATCGTAAGTTGGCAAAACTGAAAGGATCCGATTTATGAGCTACAGTATTTTCAATGCCAGTAAATTCATGCTCCATCTACAAAGACTTGTTAAGAAGAGAGAACACTTGATACCAGACTGTATAAAAGCATATTGGCAGAAGAAAGATTTACAAACAAAACTGAAATATAAAATATTCAGGAGCATTAGCTGAAATCCTCACAAGTACTGTGCTAGTCACATAAGTAATAAATTTTCATAGAAACATAGAATTATTTTGGTTGGAAAGTGATTTTTTTTTTTTTTTTTAACCTTTTCCTGAGGTTTAATGGTGTGCTGCTGCTCTTGCACAGTGTGGGATACGGAGGGCTGGAGAAAGGGTGGAAGTGACCCTGCAGAACACGCTGCAGAGCTCCGGGCTGTTGCCCTGCCGGCAGCGGCCAGGATTTCAGAGTGAGATCACCAGTGGGAGCTCTGCAGACACACAAGTACACAGGGTTTAATTTGCAGATTTTTAATGAAGCCTGAAACCTAAAGCAGATAGGAGTCGAGATCATACATTTTCATCTGGGTGTTTATTATTATTATCATTATTATTATTATTTATAATTTATTGAGTTATCGAAGGGTGTCTGAAACCGTACGGAAAAAGAAAAGTGATAGGACCCCTGAGCTGAAAAATGTACCGTGAGCATGACTCGAGCCAACCGGTTGTTTTGCTAGCTCCCATGGCTGCCCAGTGAATTAGGGCTGAATTCACAATTGGTAGCAAATCTCAGAACCAGGAGACTGCCATATAGTTTGGATGAACAAAACGTTCACCCTCATCATCCCCGACACCCACCCCAAATATCCCATTTCACTGCCCACTCAGAGAATTGGATGAGAAGTGGTTTCCATTAGTCTCAAGCTAATTTTTTTTCCAGTTTAATAAAAGGTAGCATCAAAAACTCGTTCTCACCCGCAAATGCCACACATAGCCAGCAGCATGATCTGGCAAGGATACCGGAGATTAGTTGTGCTCCCTCCAAGGCAGCATTTCCAAATATTCCATTAAGGCCATTAAGGTCAGATCAGTCCCTATGTGCCCTGAAACCAAACCGGGGGGAAGGAGGACTGGACTTGGCTATCATTTTGCTTCTTGGTGGTTGTTTTGCCCAGTTTAGTAGGGCTTTATAACTTGGCCATAATCTTGTGAGCTCTGGGTTGCGTGTAAAAGATTGAAGGCAAAAAGCACATTTGCTAAACAGAAGTTCACCGAAAGAAATTTCTTTTAATAATAAATCCACTGATAAAAAAGGTGAAATGCTAGAAATGATAGAAACCATATGAGCTGAGGGAAAGAACAAGGTACTTGAAGGTACCCTGATGTCCTACGCTCCATCAGCTCTGCCACTGGCGTACTTTATTCATCAGTTTTCCTCAGCTGGAAAACAAAGTGGTACTCATGCTATGAAAATGTTTTGTATTCAATAGGTTACTGTTTTTAAAATACTTTAAACATGTAAGCCATATACACATACCACTGAGGCGGTTTCAGTTTTAAATAGACAATAACTGACATTAGTTTAATGTGTGACAATGTTGGCATTTTAGAAAAACCAAACCACTGAAACTTATAGCACCAGTGTAATTAGGAATAAGCATCTGGCCTCTGCTACATTGTTAAAATACCCTTTTTTTTTTTTTTTTGGGAGAGCAAATATTTTTATCAGGCATAAGACAACATAGCTTGCTCAGGCAAATGACCTGTTTGCAGCTACTGCTTGCCAAAGACCTTTGGAGGACCTGCTCAAGTGATAAAATATTTTCCATTCCCATCAAGAGGGCAACAGAAGAGGATCAGCTCCAGACAAGATACTTTTGAACTTTAGAACATGCCTTCAAAAACCACTGTAGCTATGATCATCCTTTCGTAGGATCAGGACCACAAGCCTGCAACACTAGGATGTCCTCACACAGTGACCCTCTTCTTCCCATGCTATCTGAAATCTCCTCCTCTTAACCTTCAAGTCTCAGTAGGGCCGTATCCTTGCTTTCAGCCTAACAAAATCCTCCAGGTGATCCCTGGGCTCTTCCGACACTTGTCCTTTATGATCTTTCTTTTTCTTTAGGCACTTTGGAGTAGATAACTTGTAGCTTTCTGTTACTTAAACACCCCATGGGTGTTTAGCTTCTCTATTTTTTAAAACTAACCTCTTCAGCAATGTGTTTTTGATCGGACTCCTTCAACAACTACACATTAGTGCTTTGTGTTTAGATAAATAACAATTTTACTTCAAACAGAAAATTCAGTCAGGTTCAAACCCTACGTACTTGAGATACAACTTGCCCTAAAATTAATTATCTGCACATGTCCAGCTAGAATTTTACTTTTCTTCACACAGTATGTTTAAACATAATAGACACTATAACAATTATTTATACCACAGGCTGGAATGGCTTGGGTAGAACAATTAGAATCTTTTAAAAACATGTTTTTAAAGATAAAGCCAACTAGCTTTTCAGCTTCAAACTTAGGTTTTGCAATAAAAGACATTCTACAAAACATTATACCATTGGAAATGCTTTAAAGAAATAAATTGAATTTAGAAAGTTCATAGTTATTTTTGTGAAGGGAAATGTGGTGGGGAGTTTGGATTCAAGATCGCACGACATCATAAGTCTTGGAATACTTGGAATTCTTGAAAGACAGTGGAATTTCCAGAGGACTAAAAGAAAGCTGATGGTGTGCCAGTTTTCTAAAAAGGGTAAGTTGGACAGCTTGGCCAAATATAACCTGGTCAGCCTCACTTCCTAGACAAGAAAGTATAGCGATAATAGCAAGAACAGTGATTCAACCCATCCAACTCAATTAAAGAGCGTTTATACTTAATCCAAATCAATACGTGTTTACAGAAAACTATGCTGGCTGAACATCAGCAAGAGCTCTTCACTGAGAAGCCAGAAAGATACAAAATCAGCATGGTAGATAGTAAGAGGCTTTAAAATTAACTAAATGACAGTTCTCTGCATTTAAATGCAGAGTTGGGAATATACGTGCCTACTGATAATCACAAAGTGATTTTGAGACTATATTAAAATATAAGTAAACCAATATTGACCAAGGATGATTGTAAAAAAACATTGTGGGAGCAGCAAGTAGAAAGAGCTTGGTCACTAATTAAAATCGATCTGCACCACGTGGTAAGATGGCCAACAATATCGACGTCAGTATAGCCAAATATAATGTCATATGTTCAGCCTACAGCCTTGCAGCAGGGGCTTTCATCTGCTCAACAGAGACTCCAAATCCTTTTCAGGGATCAGTGGGATAAGCAGTTAAACACGAACTCCCAAATGCCACAGCACAACCGAATGTGGAATATCCAATATGGGAAGTGTGGTTACATCATCTCTGGGTATGGTTCCGGAGCAGCTACTACCCCAACACTGTTACAGTTTTGGTATCGACAAATTCTGATTTTTATCTTGTTCAGTTTGGCTCAGGATTAATAACTAAATATGTTCTGGATAAAGGTGTGTAGGAGCTACATTGGTTTAATTTATTAAGCAGGAGATTCCGTGCTAGATTTGTAACTACCTAGAAGAAGAAAAGGAATCCAAGAAGAGGAACATTTCAGTCTAGAGGCAAGAAAGCTTTCAAGTCTAGTGGGTAAAAGGTACACAAATACAGGATAAGAGTTAAGAAGCAAATCTAAACACTCTGCTTACCAACTGCTGCAATAAGTGAAGACAGACTGTGATGAATCAGTGGAAATTGTAAGAACAGGATTCTTCTACTTCAACAGGGATTAATCCCTGTGATCCACAACTCCTCTACGTGACCTCAGTATCCCATTTTGGCTATGATCTTTACGATCTATAAGTCACCGGAACGTATCACCTTCCCAAAACTAACAAACGGGAGAAATGCACAATTTAGCCACATCAGAGATGAGGGTAAACAGAGCATAGGCATCAAGGTTGGCACGGTTATATATTATTTATGAATATGCAGCCTGGTTTGTGCCTCACTGTGTCTACACGGCGCTGCTTGTGCCGTTCAGGCATCTCCTATAGGAGGATCAAAGCGAACGCAGTCAGATCAGCTTTTGTTGTTAACATTTGAGCAAAATATAATTCGGTATTACCTTCAAGAGAAAATAACATTACATGATTTAAATATTCAGATTTTAATAGTACAGAATGTTTTTATTACTAACACATGTAAAGAAAATATTGCCATGTGAAGTTTATGTGAGTATCACATGCTTTTATAAACAGTGATGGAAGTTCATATTTGTATTCATTCTTGTCTGTACAACAAATCTTCTATGACCTTTCTGGGATGCAGGCTATTTCAGATTAATTTTTTAAAAGTTCATAGTTACCTAACAGCTTTGAGATGGTATGAAGGCACATTATGCAGAACATGGACTTCATAAATTTTTATGAAAGATCAAAAGAAAAGAGGAAAGCAGCCAGCAAACAGGCACACACATAATAACAAATAACAAGGGTAAAACTTTTGTGACCCTTACTAACCCAAGGGCTTCGACATTGAACTCTTACTCTGAGTGCCCAGAAAGGATGGAGTGAGGACCCTAACTTGGAATTTCCTGGCTGTCGTCAATAATGTCACAACCGTAACGTGTTTCAACATGTTTTCAGCTTTTAAATTTTTTCCCTCCTCTTTAATATAGCCTAAACTAGACATAAAATGGAAAAAATGTACTATTTCCACCGAGCACTGATGCCTTTGACATCTGCTTCCAAGTGTTATTCATCACCACACAGTGTAACAATCCGAGAGCAAGTACAATGTACCTTTTGGAAAAAGTGACTGTGATTACTTCTCATAACAAAGCCTGCCCTTTCCCCTAGTAATTAAAGCTCTACGTACGTTCATAAAAGAAAAGTACAACAGCCCACCTACATGTCCTAGCAAGCAGTAGCATTTCCAGTGTTTCTTTTTTGGGTCAAACAGCCCACCTCGCAGATGGCAAAAGGGATGTCCCATACGCCCTTTTTCATGCATAGTTTCCAATACTT
>VXBL01002079.1:739589-749875 GCA_013400195.1 Aramus guarauna | reverse complement strand
GAGACATAAATTTAGATTAACACTGAATGCCAGCATGTAAATAAGTAGATAAATTTCAGAAGAGCTCAGGTCCAAAAAGCAGTGGCAAAGGCAGACCTAACAAGAGACAGATATAGTAAGGCTACACATGAAACGTAGTAAAAGTGACACAATGAAGATGCCTGCTTTAACAGAGGAATCTTTCTTTCAAGGAAATACTACTGCAGAAATACCTTTTAGAATGATCCACTGTTAAACCACGTATCAAATATTGCCCATGATCCCACACCAACAGCGTAACCCCTTCCTTCTCTCCATCTTCAAACTTTCTGTCAGTTCTTCCTAACAGTCAAATCAAGAACTGCAAATCAACTTCTCCGAATCAAGTCTACACAAGTACTAACCATTTTGCTTGTTGCTCACAAACAGCCATGATCATCCACTCTTTGTTTTAATGCCTTAATGGGTTGCATCCCTGCTGTCCCTCTTGCTCACCTTTGATCTTCTTCGGCTAACGTACCTGCCTCTGATCTAGATCTCAGAGCGAGTTGGCTCACCCACGATACACCGACATTCATTTCAGCTCCTGACAGATTCAGAAGCAGCATTAAGCCAAGCAGCTACCTGGAAGCCATTCTCTATCTCCAGCAGTCCAGAGGAGCTGCCCCACCAGTTAGCCGTTCTCCAAAGTGCATCTTCTTTTCAGTCTTGAATATGGTATCAAAAAGAGCTCTAGGACCAAACCTAACTGTTACACCTCATCCCCACAGTCCCAATCACATGTAGCAGGTCTCCAGAGATCAAAACTGAAACAAGTGTCTGGTTTTCATGCAGAAAATGGTGATTCTGCTAGTCTCTTACTCGTGGCTCCAAAATGGTTCACTGTAAACCACCAGCGCATCAAAAAAGACTTTAGGATGTTTGTGAACTATAATGCCAAAGACTGAGTTTCTTTGCTTTTGAAAAGACCTGTGAAATCAAGAACAGGAGAACTGCTGTCTAGTTTAGCCATCTAAACCATTTCCAAAGCTTTACAAACAGTGTTATGCTATCTTTAAATGGGGGGAAGGGAGAAAAAAAAAAAAAAAAAGAAATAATTTCACCTAGCTGTATAGTGTGAGTGTTACTGTATTTCTGTCCCCTTCCCCTGGAGTGGACACAGCAACATCCTGAGATGCAAAATGTGAAAACTAAGCATGTCATTTCAGCTGTACCTATCCACTGCTTCTAGATACCAAAAAAAAAATCCTCTGTTGAGGGAGAGTAGTAGAGGTTCTGTTTGGCATGGCATTAGAGGGATAAACAAAAGGCAAAACATCTCAAAGCACAGCTGAACAGCTCTTTTAAACTCACGGTGTAGCCATTTAATCAGAAAACAGCTGGGATGGAAAATCTGATATTTCTTGGCAGTCTGTGTAACATTTTCTTCTCACTGGTGAAAAGTATGATCCCAAGGGTTTATAATTAGGCAATAATTAATCAGGCATACAAGCACCTCAGCAAATGACACAAAGCTTCAACATCTCTGAACATTCCTTCACTTCTTTCTGCTTTATCCAAAATACACTGTGAAAATCAAACTCCAAAGCTAAAGACTGAGAGGCTTCCAGGTGGGCCAAGGAAGTTCATAGCACCAGTCAACAATAACACTGAAATATGTGAGTGTTTCTGCTCCTCAGCTAACCCAGAAGGGGAAGATCCACACACATACTTGGCTTAGTAAGACTTTGCAGTTGAAGGAGGAGATGACAAGGACACGTGCAAACAGAGGTGCTCCAGTGACTAAGGTTGAGTCCAGATTTAAATGGGACATCTTACTTCCATCTTCATTTTAGTCTATAATAAAAGGAGAGCTACCTGCACAGGCTGGATCTGAACCTTTCCAGAGATCAAAAGGGCTAGAAGTCGATTTTTAGTTACAGCTCTTTGAATGAGCTACATACAGTACATTCCATTGTGCTTGCACCAAGAGATAAAGTTCAAAAGCTAAATGGCAGTAATGGCCTTTTTGTAGTTGTCTGTCCCATCACATTTCCAGTACACACTCAGCACTCAAAAGACCATCACAAGGTAATTGTTGATGCTGCACATGCACCATCAGCCTGCATAAAAGAACTATTTTCTTTCAAGATTGCACCAGTAAAAAATACGTCTGTCAACAATCAGCTCCAAAATTCAAGAGAGGACAAAGGCATAGACTGCAAGTGGCATTGAAGATAATGATAAAAGATCAAAAAATGAAATTTCACCTTTTGACTTAAAGGATAAGCGTTGCTTGGAATGACAAAATATTCAAACTATTCAAAAACCCTTCTCCCTTTGCTGGCATAGTATCTCCATTCCACTTAGAGCTGGAGAGTAGATGGAACTTTTTTTGTAACATTGTCTTTTCTACCTTTTTTTTTAATAACATTTTCATGTTACCTTTTACAAGAGAGAGAGACCCACCGAGGAGGAGAGCGCAGATGGGATTAAAACCTCCATGGCTGTATTGAACAGGTAATTCCCATTGCCTCTAACTCCATGGATCTGCAGTAAAAACGACCGGGCATGATGGCAACGAGCAGGCTGACAGAGAAGTGGACTAGGGTTAGGCTGCTTTCAAGTACAAAGTGAAGAAGGAGGCTTTGAAGATCTTTTTTAGCAATTGCTGTTTCTGACCGTTAAATGGCTTTTGCCGCCTCTCAGAAGTTTTGGTGATCTCTTCTGGTGACAGGCAAGTAACCTTTGATTTGCTTGTATTTTTGGTGCTTTCTTTTAGGGGGTGAGGACACGTAGCCTGAAATAAATGAATTTCATTCTTGAGTCCTTGGAGATTTGAAATCACAGAAAAGCAGATGGGAAGGGGTGAATGAATTTCTTGTCTTGCTTTGCTTGCGTGGCCTTTGCTTTGCCTGTTAAACTGTCTTTATCTCAACCCATGAGTTTCCTCACTCTTACCCTTCTGATTCTCTCCCCCATCCTGCCATGGGGGAGTCAGCGAGCGGCTGCATGCTGCTTAGTGGCCGACTGGGGTTAAATCACGACACACGCAGTCAAAACCCAGCACACTAGTTGCTTCATGTTGCTGAAATGTTATGATCCACAGAGACATATAAAATGTCTTTGCATTTAACATGAGTGTGCGTGAGCTGGCAATGGCCATACTCCCAAACGAGTAGATGACCAATTTGACTGGTGTGAAAATCTTGATTTTATACCAAGCACTTCATTCCAACACTCACAAATGACCACGGTGCCACTGAAACCAAACCGCTTTTGCAGCAGACAGTGGCAACTAAAAGCACATCATATGACGTTTGAGGGAAATAGAATTTTGGCAAAGATAATGTTGTCAAAGCTCCTGTGAAAATCACTCTGGGAACTTTCAAGTGCATTTCAAGTACATGCAAATATTTTCAATTTATGTAGTTTCAATAACATAAAGCAGAGACAAGACCTCAAGATTATATTTTAAATTTTCTTCTTCACTCCTCATCCTAACAAACCACTCTTTACTTAGAATAAAGTGAATAATAATCAATTTGTACTTCATCTTCTCCAATTCATTGTATAGGATCAGTTGTGATACATAAAGTGGAGGAGGAACTACAAGTATTTTCTAAACATTTGCTTAACTGCTGGCAGGATTTGATCCAGAGAGGTGTGAAAAAGTTGTTCCTCCTTCCTTGATGTGGATGTGTATGGCGGGAGTGCTGAAACAGTTG
The DNA here is from genome assembly GCA_013400195.1 of Aramus guarauna. Classification (NCBI taxonomy): domain Eukaryota; kingdom Metazoa; phylum Chordata; class Aves; order Gruiformes; family Aramidae; genus Aramus; species Aramus guarauna. The sequence goes on along the minus strand of VXBL01002079.1, from coordinate 746,189 downwards.
TGCACAATCACCGTTTTGGACCAAGCTCTGACATAAGTCAATAGAAATCGCACACACAAAAATATTTGCATATAGAAATGAAAATATAATCTGGCCATTTTAAAATTAATCAAAGTATATAGTTATTCTATAACCTGAATCTGGAAAGAGATTTAGAAGCAAATAGTAAGTTGGCTGAAAGATGCATCTTTAAAGGAAAGGAAGACGGAGTGCCAGGGTAACAAAAGAAGTATTTTGACTTTTTATTGTCAAACATACTTTTGCTTTGAGCTTGACTTAAAAAAGGATTAGATAACTTAAGAATATAGCAAAATTTATTGCAAGTTTATTTCAAAACAACTTGAGAATTCTTCAGTTCTTCTATTTGGTCATTCCAACCACTGCACTCAGTGGAGTCAAATCCAGTTATCAAGGAGCACATCTGTGGCCAGTATTTGGTGAATAATTCTCTTTTTAGCTAGCAAAAAAACTGCTGACAAAGCCTTTTGGAGACTATGGAAAAGAGGAATGAATATTCACCAAGTAAAAATCTTAAGATCTTTCTAATGCACATTCTGTTGGAACGAGTAACATTGAATAATCGTCTCTACTTGGTCATAAAAAAGCATAAACAAAAACCAAACAGACTCCAGGAAACAAGACCACTAGTTTTCCATATGCTGTATGTGTTGGTATTGTACTCAGGCTGCTTCTCTTCACAGCTGCTAACACTTTGCAGAAGGGCTGTGACTTCTCACTCTGAGCTATTTCTTCCTGCTCTGAACACATGGGCTTTGTGGTGATCAGGCCTGAAGAGGACAAAAAACTATGTCCAAAAATGTTTCTTTGGGGAAACTGGTATCTGCTGAAGATATCAAATATAAACAACATTTAAAGCCATTACAACGTCCCTCTTGGAATATCAGTGTTACCCAGTTTCGCCAAGTTGCCAAGAAATGCTATTAAGCTTTGGCAGAAGCAGTGAAGAAGCATCAGAGTGCCACGTCTTGTGTTCGTGACAGTTTTAGAGTGCAACAGGGCTCCTTCTGATTTTCCTTACGGTGACAGAAATCCAGTAACACCAGCACAATTCTTCCTCATCTGCACCCATCTAAACAAGTCAAAACAGGCTTAACTTCACACCAAAATATATGCTTAAAGCTAATTTGCTGCTTCCTAGATTGGGACCACCCCTTCTGAAATGTTGTTGATTACCTCGAAGAACTGTAAGAAGTGGAAAACTCATGTCCCCTAATGCAAAATGGGGTACTACCAGCAGTCTTTTATATATCCGTATTTCATAAAATCAAATACATTTAAAACTTTTGAATGGCACATGTACAGGCTACAGCAGACACTCAGAGACCCGACAACCATAAGCAGCGTGTTCCCACACCCGTTTGCGGGGTTTCCAGCATCCAAGATGTGGTCAAGGATTTTGACAACAGCCCAGACGTAAGCTAACAGCAACAACAAAGGTGACAGTTTTAGAATACACAGAAATTTGTGTCCAAAAACCCACAGAGAGAAAACTCTACCTAAATATATTTTCTAATCAGTTCAGGACTTAACTACAGATATACTAGACTAGGAATTAAAAGCTGCTGGCTAAAATGTGTGTTCTCCATAGCTAAAATCACAAAGTTTTCATTACAAGTCAAGGTATATCTACTTATTTTCAGGAAATAAATCCTATAAAGCAAAACACGAGAATTACAATGTAGCAAGTTGACACAAGCAACCCACGAAACTACAGGAACACAGATGCTAGAAACAGATAACATAGATTCAGCTCAAAATAGAGAAAAATCAACCATCCAACACCCAGGATATAATAAGAGATGCAATCAGAAGTAGTTAAAAAAAAAGAAAAAAGAGCTGATGAGTTGATGAATTTGTAAGAGTTAAAAATCTTGGTATTAGAAGTAAAAGAATTGCAAAAATCACACTTGAAAGTTGGTAATTTGTAAGGGGGAAAATATTCCTTGTGATATAATATCTACCTGGTGGTTTGCTTGTATGATGGCAGCTTAGTTAAAAGATAACTAAATTCAGGGCAACAATATGTATGTATTTTACTGGATTTATATAATGTTGTTATTAAACTAGACAGAATTTTAACTTTTAGAAATAAGTAATAGAATCTATTTCTCCTGGTGAATTTCTCTGCTGCCTCTCCCAGGAGTTAAATGTTTCTTGTGACTAGTCAAACAGTGACATGGCCTATAAATACATATATTTACATGCAAATGTTAGCCAGTTGCCCAGTCTTATACAAAAGAACTTACAGCATCTTGAAAATTGGTTTAGTCCTTAAGAAGGAATAAGCTGATATGAGAACAAATCCAGACAAAATGCTCGGAAAAGGTAAAACAGCTGTTTTAAAGGTTGAATAATGGTATGACCTCAGGAGAAAAAAAAAACCAACAAAACTATCATACACGCACCAGAAAGCTGTCTAGAAATAATTATTTCAAACGTGGTAAATAAGACACTAGACTATTGCCTTTCTCACCACGTCTGATGGTGGGATTATCAGTCCTCCAATATCCTCTGCCACCAATTTCCTTCTTTATTCTTCTATTTACTTCAGTAACTTAAGCAGAGAAACACGGAGGATTCCTGTACATTTTTATGAGCCAGCTGGGCACGGGATCACACGCATCAGCAGAATTAACAGCAGCAACATCTCCACTAGACAGAATAATTTGTAAAAGTTGTGGGAGGACTATGGTGCTCATGCTTACACCTGTGTATGTTCTTAACCAGAAAGCAGCGATCTACAAGAAAAGAAAATGAAGCTCAGTGTAATTCTAAAATTTATCTAAAGTTGGTCAAACCTGTGAGAGATCTACAACAAAAACTGAGCAGCAGCATAATCCATGAGCTGAAACATCAGCTCCAAGGCCTTTCAGTAAGCATGTTTTTCTGGAATATCCCCTTAGAAATGTTTTCTTTAAGTTTGTTAAAACAAGTGAGGCCTGCCCACCCTCTTATGCCTTGTTTGATTGGTTTCTTTCCAAGTATGACATGATCCCAGTCCATATGGTTTAAATTAGGGTGAGGCGCTTTGCAATGCTGTGACAAGAAAGAGTAAGTCATAACAAAGCCAACCAACTGCATTAACATGTTTAGCAAGACCACAGTTATGATTGCTTAATTCTACAGGCCGGAGCCACATGAAACACAGCCACGGCTCAGACGCAGCAATGGCTAATGCAAGTTTTTCCTCCCCCATCTCAGCACCGTCCAGGATATTCCTTTGCTGCTGTTGACGGTATCGTTTGCCTCCCCAGTCATTTCAATGCCAATTTACGCTCAGATTTGGTAAACGTCTTTGATACTGCCTCTTAGTCAATGAAACACCAAATGGTCTGGCAAGACCCAAAGAAGTTTAGGCACTTCTGTACTGTAATTACCCTCCACACTACCTCAGCTTTCACATCTCAGGGTCAGAAATCATTAAGTACGTTACTGACACCATTTACAGGTGACTCCGAGTTCACATAAACTGAAATTAAGAAGTGTTACAACTTTGGCAGCCAGGCCCTGTAGAGCAGCGCAGAAATTAGTACATCCAGTGAATTGAATATTGTCTCAAGACATTAGCAATAGCAATTGCAGAATAATTTGAAAACTTGGTTATAACAGAATAAAAGAAACACTCTCCCCCCAAGTATCCAAAGACCCCAGGCTCCACAAATGCAGCAGCCATGGGCTGAATTCTCACGTAAGCCTGTGACAAACTTAAATTGTGAGGGAACGGGAACATTCTCCAAAAGCGTAACTTCTCTGAGCATGGCTTCACAGCGAAGCAGGAATTTCTCAGCAATACCTACACTGTCATCACATCTGTAAGTATCTGAGATGAACAGTAAATGGTCCTCAGGTTGATTTGGGAGTCTTTATTATCCCTGAACATAGGCTGCCAGCATTTGTGCTGTGAGGGGAGCTCTCGAAGTTAGCTGGTGTCGGGGTCTGCCTGTGTACGATCTGTCTCCTACCAACTTCCCAGGCAGCCAGGTACCTAATAAAACAGGTACAGGTACCTAATAAAACAAGGCCAGACTAACAGGAGCTATAGGCTGATCAGTGGACTCGACTTCTTGCTTACTCCATTATAACACAAACCTAGCAGCTGACACTACTATTCAGCCTACATTAAGGCAGCCGATCTCTGTCAGCTATTCTTCCAAACCTGGCTCCTGTCCTGCTTGCATTCTGCTCTAATGCTGGATCAAACTTATACCAGTTTCCCTCCATGTGTTATTCTGTCTGTTGTATGGATTTCCGTGTTTCCTAATCTCTGGGCAACCACTCACAATGCTCCTGGGAAACTGCAGTTTGGTGCAAACAGCAGTATCTTTGGTTCCTAGTGGTTGCTCTCCTTCCTTAGGGCATATGTTCCTCCCAGTCTTTCACCAGACGTCCTATCTTTCAACGTTTGCCTTTAGAGAAGATCATCAAGCATTTCCATGAAATGGTACTGCACCAGCAATGGCATTTATAGTGCTTTGAATGAGCACAACAGGGTAACTGAAAACACCATCACTAGACAGCTCAGCAACTTGTCAATAGGTTTAACCACATCACAGACCCAGAGTCTGTTTTTACACTGCCAGCAAAAATACGTGTGACTTTTCTAAGAGGCCAGATACAAGCACTGGAATGGATCTTTACAGCTTGGCATTGCTGCTACCCTCTGAGGAAGAACAGTATGATGAGGTGGGAGAACAGCACCACAGCCTCTTTTGGTCTAATGGATAAAAAATGTAGGCAAACTATTTTTAGATGAAAGCATGAAAGCATTCTGCTTGAATTAAACTCAGAACCGACTTGAAAAAGCAAGAATAGATGCAAAAATACTTTTAGTAGAAAAACATGTTTAAAATTCTCTAAAAAGAGTTTGGAAGATGCACTTCCCTGCAGACGTACACAAAGTTTAAAAATGAACCAACAATCACGACTCCCTAACCTCGAAACACTCTTCGAGGCTGTCTGCACTCCCGCAGGAGTTTTGAGAATGCTTTGAATGAGCCCAGCGATGGCGTGGAGCAGCACCCACGTAAATGAAGATAGCAACCACGAGTTGGCAAAATGGAGTAAATCAGTGCAAAGAAGGGACTGTCACAGCAAGAGGCTTTTCAAGAACAGTCGTTTTTAAAAGCTCATACTCCTTTTACATCCTTTTAATCATCCTTTGTCAGCTACAAACCTTTCTTTCTATAGATTTTCCTAGGCTTTATTCAGGATAAAGGTCTTAAAACCCGAAGCTGGGCAGCAGAGCAGAGGGGAGGGCTGGAAGGAAGCCAGCCTGCGATTTCTCCCAAAGGTTCTAGTCCAAATCAATTGGTTGTGCCAGGGATCACCCCTCCTGCCACGTTAGCTCTGTTCTGATGCCTCAGACTGAGTTTCGGATTAACTTAACTTAGAGATAAAACTTTGATTTAAAGAAAAAAAAAAAAAAAGATGCCTACATTACACTCTGCTAAGACAAAAGCTGCACAATGTGTATTTAAAGTACTTGATTGTTAGGGCTATATTACTTATCCACAGATACTTTGTTTAAATAATGCTATTTTTTTTACCTCAGAAAATGTAAAAGTACTACTATTTCATCCTATGCAAGATTCTTCTCATGAAAAACATTCTCGCAGATGCATTTTCAGGAGAAAAACCAGTCACAGTCTGAACGTGCCACGTTCATCTCCAGGTTATTCAAAGTTACACTTGCACGAGTACTAACACCAGGTCACGCACTACCAGATCACCCAATAGCACACTTTGATCTGGATCAGGTGTGGGCACGGGATCACATTTTTCTAGAATTAGCCAGAACCCCCAAAGTGGAATTTATGCCAGCTTTAACGGCTTCCTGCCAGGAGCAGGGCAACAGACAGTATCAGACCTGGCATAAAAGCACAGCAGTACCATAGAGAAAACCCGAACCAGAACAGAGTCAATCAGTATGACTTTAATCCACTTAGAAATTCTGAACACATCTCAGTGAACTCATACTAGGAGAATACTTTCTTCTTATCATGTACTAGGAATCTTAAAAACAGTCTTACTGTATTTTTAAGCTATGGAGCAAGTGCAAAGTGGAAGGGCCAAGCTGATAAATATCTGGTTTGGTGTTTGGCACCAGCTGGAAACAAAATACACAGCAGGAATGGAAATGCAGCTTAGCAGAGAAAGCAATTAACAGAGAGCTATAACAAAGCAAGAGCTTCCCATCACAAAGCACTGCTCCTCATATCCACATAATTCCTGGAAAGAGGATAAACTACTAAGCCAGAGGGAATTACACTTTATATAATGAGGCCAGTTATGCTTATTTTGCACACTACTGAGTGTGTAAAATTTAGTCTGAGTTAGAAAGTGTTAGCAGCAACATAGGTTCCCTGACAAATAAAGCTGATGCAGAAAACTTGCCCTTTGGAGAGGCTGCTGCAGTTAATTCAGGGGCTGTTTTCCTTCCCTCACCCTGGACCTTTCACTCACAACCTCATTTGCAAAGGAACAGGAGCTTCTAAGAGGCCAGACCATTCATTGGGAAAGTAAGAAAAATTATCCTTCTTTTTGGAGGAAAAGGTTTGGTTTTGGGGGGGGGGGGGGGGG
>VXBL01002079.1:676103-739562 GCA_013400195.1 Aramus guarauna | reverse complement strand
GGGGGGGTGTTGGTTGTTTTGTTTGGGCATTTGTTTTTTTTTTTTTGTTTGTTTTTTTTGAGAGCTGGAATTTAATCATGAAAGTACTGGGAGAGTACAACAAGAAGGACCATTTTGTTCTTATGTTCTTCCCTAGGCACTGCCTTTTGGCCCCTGGACAGAGTGTCTGATCTACTGAGGTCACTTGCATTCTAACGAAACATATATATACTCTCTATATAGTCCGAGGATAAAATTGACAGCACCTCTACGGGCAGGGATCCAGTTCATCTGTCACACAGAAAGGAACACCTTTCCACAGCTTTAGCGTCACTTTGCCACATTTCGGAGTGTCGGTGCTTTCCTTTAAATGGATGGCCGGAGCGTCACGATCAGAAGTTCAGTTTACAGAAAGCAGCCTCATGCAGCGAGATGGGCAGAAGGAGGTTATAGGCAGGAGTAACATAAAGCTCTCAACTCTGGCTGGAGAGCTCATGAAAATAGCCTGCATTTTCTTCTAGTGAGTTTTGAATTAAAGTTTTGCTTTCTTTTTTCTTTCCTTAAATCTGTTTTCAATAACTCTGGAGCTAAAAAATATGAAGATAATTATAGCTGTCTGTGCAAAGCAGAAATGTCAGACCTCACATTTCCCAACTGACCTTTCATCAGATGAAAATTCCCACAGCAACCTTCTCCAATCACAGAGTTGGGAATTATGAAAATTTGCAAAACAGCATTCTGTCCAATAACCTGGTTCATGTTGCAGATGCACAGGTGGGCGTCAGTATGATTTTGCATAGGAGGAATAGCAGTAAGGTAGTAAAAAAGCAATCAAACTTTAAAAGCTGTTCTATAAGAAAGCCTCCTCTGAACAATCAGAGAACAGCCTTGCTGAGGTACTGTTTGTGAAACCTGGTATGCTGGTCTTCTGGCTGCAAGAAAACGAATGACAGAAGCTGCCGAGAAAGTCTGAAAAATGAAAACGGTGTATTTTTGCAACATGGCTTGCCTGACTCCTTCCATTCATTCTGAAGTGCTGCACTGAAAGTCACCTGCAAGGAGACATCCCCAAGAAGGAACAAGCAAAAAGGTTCTCAGTAACTAACATTGCGATAGGAGAGTTGGCTTAGGTTAATAAAAAAAAAAAAAAAAAGAGAGAAAGCCACACAAAATCTCGGTCTAGCTGGAAGCAGCCTAGGATTGGATACCATGAAAAGCATCTTAATTTTTTTTCCCCAAAGTACTCTGCTGGCTAGATGTGCAAATACCCACCATAGTTCACATGCAGAGAGATCAGAGCACAGAGGAATATACGTATATATTTTCAATTGGCTTGGGAAGAGATTTGGCAGATCCCAAGTTCTTATTTCATACCTGACCACAACCACACTGCAGCCACAGGTCTATCATCCCAAGGGTATAGAATCATAGAAGCTTTAAGGTTGGAAAAGACCTCTAAGATCATCAAGTCCAACTGTCGACCCAGCACCACCATTGTCTACTAAACCATGTCCCGAAGTGCCATGTCTACACTGTTTTTGAACACCTCCAGGGATGGTGACTCCACCACCTCACTGGGCAGCCTGTTCCAATGCCTGACCACTCTTTTGGTGAAGAAATTTTTCCTAATATCTAATCTAGACCTCCCTTGACACAACTTGAGACCCTTTCTTCTTGTCCTTTCACTAGTTACTTGGGAGGAGAGACCAAAACCCACCTCACTACAACCTCCTCTGAGGTAGTTGTAGGGAGCAATAAGGTCTCCCCTCAGCCTCCTCTTCTCCAGACTAAACAACCCCAGTTCCCTCAGCTGCTCCTCATAAGACTTGTGCTCCAGTCCCTTCACCAACTGTGTTACCCTTCTCTGGACATGCTCCAGCAGCTCAATGTCCTTCTTGTACTGAGGGGCCCAAAACTGAACACAGTATTCGAGGTGCGGCCTCACCAGAGGCTTCTCTCCATAAACCGCTCCAGGCGGGAATCAGACACAGCTACAGTCCCTTCTCCCTAGAGCACATTCAACCACCCCAACCAGTCTGGGTAACCGGCAAGCATGTCAAGCTGTCCTTCAACACTCCCACGCTCACTCGTGCACCAGGCAGCAAACCGACCTGGCTGCCTGCAGAGCTGGTGGCTCACCAGTGTCCCGATGGCTGCTCTAAGTATCTGATCACCACTCACATGGACGTGCCCGGGAGGAAGTTGAGCGCTCTGCAGCACCCTTAGTTTTCATATTGCTTGTACCACGCTACAGCCTGACCAGGAAGACTGCAGAGCAGCTTATAGGAAACTCGGAACTAGTTTCAGTCCTATAGTCATTACAGTATCTGTTATTCATTGATCCTTTACAAGAGGACTGTGGCAATTACTAAGTCTTTTTCTTGTTGTAACAGATTTTCAGCTGTTATGAATTGACATAACTTCACTGATTTAAAGGCAGCTGTAATGATTTACAGCTGAGCATTGGGCCAGCTTTATAAGGACAATGCATCCTGGCTTCCCCTAAGTCTTCAGATACAGAATTCTTTTTCATATTTCCTATATAAGAAATTAAGATCTGTTAGGTACCACGTAACTACAGCACTCCAGTCTGAAGGACTACAAATGCCCTACGTCATACTGAAACCTGACTTGTCCTACAGTCGCTGTTCAGCTGCAATACAGCCAGGCTCTATCACAGACAAATCTCTTCAAAATTCTAGTAACAAATGTAGGTGGGTTTGACCTTTTCATACATGGTTACATGTTTTTGATGCTCTTAAATTTTTAATTAAAAATAGTATAGGTAAACTGGATGTGTATTGTTCTGCCTGTAAAAAGCCAATGTTGCTCTCAAGAGAATTACCATCTCTTTTACAGAAGGGTCTGGCTTGCATTTCTTCATTGATTATGACAGAGTTTGTTCATGAATTTGCCTTAAGTAGTTAAAATACAAGATTTATTCCAACAAAATGCACCAGATCTAAAGAGAAGCAGATCAGATTAGATAAAGTAAGAATAAATAAAATGAGAAAGTTAATTCCTCTCTCTCTCTCTAAAGGCAAGAATATGGTTGAAGGCAAGTAGGTTTTTAATTCGTTTTAGATTTTCCACAAGCTTATCCAGTCATCGTCTTTCTAAGGATAGCAAATCACATTTTAATTATTATTTCTTACTCTTTATTTGTATTTTCATAGTGTCTAAAAAGTATTTTCATATCACAGAGCAGGAAGACAAGTGAAGGTGCACACTGGGTTTGAAAGAAGAAATATTAAAATATTAATTCATCATTATCGGTTTTGCCTGCCACACTCACAAACATCCCAACAACACTTTGCAACTATTCCCAGCGTGATTTCAGGTACGTCACAGGCCTGGAAAGATTCTGAAACCAGAATGTAAAATCCAGGCTTCAAGTGAAATAACTACAGCTGCCCAAGACTGCACTTTATATCCATGTCTTTCTAACTGATTTTGATTAATCGCATTCCTAAAGGTAATCCACTGAAATAAAATGGAGCATTTGCCCAGATCTGTTGCCTGAAAATAACAAAACCAAAATGGAGTGTTTACTCCTCTACTTAGTAATCAAACTTTCCCCTCACAATTTCTTACAGAGCAATGTAATTTCCAATGAAAAAAAATAATTCATTTCTCAAATATGGCTTTCAACAAAGCATTGAGTTCTGGAAAGATTTTGCTGTTAAAGAAAAAGTTCTGCCAAAATGTTTTGGCTGACACCTGAGGTTAAGGAAAAATGGGCTGGTTAATTTTTTGCAAGACTCTGACAAAATTTTTAAGTTCCTACCATTTTCTGACAATTGTGGTGAAAGCTTTTACCATTTTTCAGAAAAAATATTTTGACAAAAGTGTCATATAGCTTGTACAAATTTTCTTGGGGAAAGCAACCACAGCGGGAGTCCACTGATGCCCTCCTTGACACTTAGTATTACCCATCTTCATGTGTACAAATATGCGATGGCCAGTTCTAAACCTAGAACACCACTTTTCCCTGTGTTATATTTTTATCCAGAAGCCTCAAAGCATTTATAAACTCACTCACACGATTCTTCTTCCTTGTTGTTGGAATGCCAAGCATGACCAGGGCTTGATTTACTCTTATAAACCCTGGATAGCAGCATACCAGTTCAAAGGAAACCAGTTCTTGAGATCCTCCATTACAGATCTTTCAGCATAAAATGGATAAAACAGACCACTACGCCTTTGACTCGTTTTCTTTGGTACAGGAAAACTGTGAATTCTATCTGCTGCTAGGTAAAATATTGTGACAGACGTCATTCCAGTAGGTCATCTTAAGCCCATAAACCAGTTATGTAACACTAAACATGGTCTATATTAAAAACAATCATGGCAGCAGAAGAATGATTTACAAAAAATAACGCACTTGCTCACTTGTATACTGCTGTCTACATTGGACAAGGTACAAATCTGTTCAGAAGTACCCAAAATAAAAGGTGACAGAGGATGGAGACAAGAACAAATAAGGGCCGTAACATCAGAATGGGGTTCCTAATGCTCTGTCATCCTTGCCAAAAGTACAAACTTTAATCACGTGGCTGTGATTTATTATCAGTGTGCAGCCACATTCTGAAAAAAAAATCCCAGGGGGTCTGTAAATTGCAGATGTAACCACAGATTAATGCTCATAATCCCTGGTAAAAGTTCTGCAATAACAGTTCTATAGCCTACAGAAATTCTCCCACTAATATTCCTAATCCTTTCCCATTGGACTTTATGATACCTCTGTGATTTTCAGGCAGTCCAGCAGTGACTAAACAATATTTATGATTTAACTCTGCTGGCTTTCATTTCCAGAGTAGAGGGGGGCTTTAATGTTATTTTAAGTTACACCCACACACATAAATTCTACCTCCTATATATCCAGGGGAAAAAAAAAAAAAAAAAAAAAGGTAAGAAAAAAGAAGATGCCCGTGTGTCCTTTATTGCCCCTCCTACCATTGCATACCCATTTAGAAACTTGTATTTCTTATGAGATACTTGAAAACAGACCTGGGAGCGTTAGGGACCTTCTACTGCTACTACTCTAGCATCACAACTTCAACTCTGTACTTGCAAAGAGCATATGGGGGCAGGACAAATGGAAGGACCTTCTATTTTTTTCCCCTTTTCATTACATCATACTTAGTCTTATTCTTTCTTCTAAGTCTGAAAAGCTGCCAGTTTTCAAGTGTCCCTCATTAACTTTTAAAACCTAAGCTCTGCTAAAGAGGAGTTATTAGTTTTTTCCTGGCACTGCCTGAAATTGCAGTACCCATATAAGAGCACTAAATCCTAATAGCTACTCAAGGCAAACCAGGAAATACTGCTTAACGTGAAATGTGGAGCTGAATATTTGTACACAAGAGGTTCTAATGTGCAGGAATTCTAGCTGTAGGTGATTATGTATGTTTTTGGAAAGACAAACCACCAAGCTGTTTCAAAAGAAAATCACCCTTTAAAAGTCAAAGCACTGGAAAAAATAGAGTGAATAAATAACATTTCTGCAGTGCTTAAAGGAGAGGATTTGCTCATACAGATGTGCAGAAGTGAACTTCTGGTTGCCCTTAGTCAGCTGAACCACGATATCCTCATGTTCAGTCCATGCGATCCATCGCAATCTGCACCAAAATCATTAAAATCACACTTTATGCTCCGGGGAACAGTTCTAAATCTTGTGTCAGAGAACTGTGTGTCTTTCTTCCTGGCCTTACCTCTATGCACTTTAAAAACAGGAAGAAGCAAAAAAGGTTCAGAATTCAGAAGCTGCCTTGTAGGATTGTTGTAGGCAGGTAGACTCCCTGTGCTCAAGAGCTTTAGGACTGGAGAAAGTCTCAACATCTTGCAGAAAAATATTGGCTGAATGCAACCAAGGGAGGAATAAGTTTCATACTAGAGACTGGCTGAACAAAGGGATTTACAGCATCAATGGCTGGCAAACGCTGGGCTGAAAATAGCTGCATGGTGAACCCTAACTAGTAGTATAAAGACAAACAGAATGTCACAGCTAGATTCTGTTCCTCCACAAATCACTCAAGTGCTCCGCTCTTCATCAGTTTGACATCTGTCCTCTCACGCTCCATCAGGATTCTGGGATTTAATTAATAATTGTTTGGGGGATCAAAGTGAAAGATGCCAAGTCAAATATATTTAAATCTCATTTTGACATAATGCAAGACCGAAAGATTCTAAAAATTTCCACCATAAAAAACTACTTATTTGGTCTTCCTTTCAGAGTGGAATTACAGCCACATAAGCTCAGACTTTTTGATATATACATATTTGTAGTTTCAGTGTAACAAGAACATAAAATCCCATTATGAAGTTTTGTTACCAGTTTGTTTTGAAAGTGTCCAAGTGCAATAATGTATTTAAAGTTTTCAGGAATCATTGGCATTTCAGAATTTACACTTCAGTTTCCTGTTTTCTCACAGCTCTGCTGAGCTAGAAAACAAATAAAATCAAATTTCTGTTGTACAGATATTCTATCTGTAGCACAATAATGCTTTTCCCACATTTGGGGCAGGGGGAAGAGTACCTTCAGGGAAACTGCAACTACAGCCTGCGCTTGGTTACATCATGGTAACTCAGCTGATTTAAAGGGGATTATTCAGGATCCACACCATCGTAAAGAAGCCTGGTATTAAAATTTGAATTTCCACTTTAGTCTTGATCAAACAGGACGGAGGGGAGAGTTAAAGCTAGGGTAGGGGTGGTAGTTCAGTGTAATGAAGCTTTCACAGGGGCTCTGTACCATATACTCAGGGTGCTGTTCATCTCTGGAATGTAAAAGATGTCACCACCGTCAGCAGACAAGGAACATTATTTTCAGTCAGCAAAGGTAGGATCCTCAAGCAAAGAGAAGGTGATCTTGCTCTGACTCACCAGCGTGATAGGAAATCAGAGTTGTTCACTAAATTAGCATATAATTAAACTGTGTGTTTAAACGAGAATCTGTCAGATCGGTTAGATTCTGTGAAAGTGATTCACAGGATGTATTGTTTATTAAATTTCATATTACGACAAGAATGCCTTAGTACCATTTATGGGACAAACAGTAACAATAATATAGCCAAATAACATTTGCATAGATTTCTCTTTAGGCAACTGAACTCAGCTCTGGTACAAAGTACTGTCCAAGCCACAGATTTTATTTTCTCCTAGACCTGTCCAGACAGCTGATGATAGTCAAGGTTTACCAATGCATTTCCTTTATTCTTCTGTCTCTGCACTGGATTGATTGGTTTTCAAAAGCAGAGAGATAAAATATTAGGTAACATTCACAAAGTGTTTTGAAATTGAGAAAAAAAAACAACTTTTTTTTTTTTTTTTTTTACAGAGGCATGGATTCAACAGATCTGAAAGCTATTTCTGAGCTAAACTTCAGAAGGTTGCATTTACCTCTTTCTTAGACAGCTGGAGTGTGACTTGCACTTTGTGAGAAATAGAATGGCAGTATTTATTTACTGGACTGATTTTCACATGACAAGGAGACACACCACCACTTTCAACGTTCAGAGCTTGAGTTATACTTAAATTTTGTTACCAGAAGAGTACAAAGATGCTGGTCTTGAGCACCAGCCAAACATTCCTGCACAAGTGCTGTGATTTGGCCCCTCTGAACTCGCTCTGTGAAGACTGAAGATTTCTCTCCACCATCAGCTTATACAGGCTGGCATAAGGTATTTATAAGGGCAGTCTCACCTTCCTACCTGATGGAACACAGAATGCCAGCAGAATAAACACCAGCTGAAAAAGTAACATTTTCAAATTAAAGGGCTGGCCATCGGCTTTTTAAGAAACTGTACCTCATTACAGTGAGCCATCTCTACTCCTTGTGCTTGTAAATCTCAGCATGTGTACATGGATCTCTTGCGTACTGCGCTGGGAAAAAGAAAAGAACTTCTGCGGCTATCGTGCTTTTCTTCGGTTAGAAGGCGGCTGTTAAAATGTGCAGCCAAAGAAGGATCATGCTGAAAGGTAGTTCCTCACCTTCCACTCAGTCATGTGGAGTAACATCAAGACAGACTTACAAAGGATCTATAGAAAAACAAACTATTAGAAGTCCAACTTCTAAAAATCCAGGAACGCATGATGCTGTTGAATGAAGCCACAGAAATAATCCAGTATTAATAGGACTTCAAACCTTCCCAGATGTAGTGAACCTGACAGAAAATGACCTGTAGCACCTGATTTTTACTTTCAAAAAAAGTAATGTATCTTTCTCCTTCCTTTTACTAAAGAGGTGAACTGCCAAAATTCCTGGAGTGAAGACCTAGATCAATATTCTGTAACCAGTTCCCTAGGAGTGATGTCCTTAAGCAGGAGAAGGAAGGAGATCTTCTAGATGCTCACAGACATTTTCCCAGTGTTTTCATGTCAAAGATAGGCTCCTGAAGCCTGTAGCACAGCAGCCTTCTGACTAAGCCAGATCCAAACATATCTTCATTTTGGCAGGTGCTCAGAAGAGTCTGTACTTAAGTTCAGGAGAACACTGGGGATATATTTAAGAAAATAAGAGGTAAGCTGAATATCTCAAAATACCTCCTACAGCACTGGCATTTCACACTTCTCCCTGTGATGCCTGCTGTATAAGGGAGGTAGGAAGATTCGTGAGCACATTGTCAGAAACTTGGAATGGCAAGAAAATACAGGATGTTCTTGGAGAATTACCTTGGGTTTAGTTCTGTGGCACAGCCAGTAGCAGCGTAGACAAAAGAGCAGAGTTCTGCACAGCACCGGCTGGGGAGGTGCCCTTTCTAACATCGTTTGCAATGTACAAATAGATCCCAAGCAGTTACGTAGCTTACTACCCCATACTTAGAGTTACACACACACACGTGTGCATACACACACACTTTATATTAACAGATTTTATTTCTGGAAAGCTGCTTGAGAAACTGAGTGCCTAACTGGGTGTGCTGGCAGACCGTGAACCACAGGATCGTTTGGCTTGGAAGGAATATCAGCTGGGTCAACCCAATCCATCATTCTGCTTCATAGCAGAAGTGATCTCACTATCGCTAAACTATCCCCAAAAGATGGGTGTCAAGCTTAGCTTTGAATATCTCAAACTGATGGGACTGGTCACCTCCCTTGGAACCTTACTGCATTGACTAACTCTTCTTAGACAGTTTTTCCTAAGTCTTCTCTGTTCTGGCCTTATTGCCTAATCAAAGTAATTGGTCCCTGTCCTCTTCATAACAGTACTTAAATATGTTTGCAGACGCTTATGTTTCCCAACAGTTTTCTTTTGGTCTAGACTGAACGTGACCCTTGAATTTTCCACAGAGAGCTGAATGGTTGATGATCTCCCTGGGGTTGAGACTGGGGCCTGGCCATGGCAGGTAACACAGCTGTTAGGAGGAGTCTACCATGTGTTTGAGTAAGCTATCAACATAATTCTGTCACTCACAGAAACAGGTTCAAACGTTCCTCTCTTTCACCACATTATGGTGAAATTTCAGTTTCTCCAGACCCACAATCATGGCTTATTTATTGCTGCTTTGCCTTTTGAAGCAGTCTGCTCTTAAAGAAAAGCAAATTGGGTTCTGCTCTAATATGCGAGCTAGAATGCTGTCTACTGTGGCTAAGTGCAAGAAGCAGATTCAGCATTTATGTTTAAAAAGGAGTTTTATCAATTAAAGAGAAAAACTTCAGGGAAATATATCTAATGAAAAACCTGAAAGAACCTGATCTATTCAGTTTATCACAGAAAAAACCCATAAGAAACAATTTAAACACAGTCTTTCAGAATTACTTCTATAAGGAAAAGACAAGATGTCTTGAACTTAGCACAGGTATAACAAGATCAAATGCTGAAAGTCAGCTATATATTCAAACTAGAAACAAGATGGAAGTTTTTAACAGTCAAGACAGGTTACCAAGGAATGTGTCAAAGCCTCCACCACGCAGGGTTCTTCAGTTCAGACCAAGGTCTTTCTAAAAGAGGCCAGTTCAGCCACGTGTGGAATTCCAAAGACTGTATTATGCACAGGAGATCATAATAATAATTTCTGGGAATCAAGTCCCTATTATACAATTTGCGGGTTTCCTTATGGGAAATCAGCTACAGAACATTTGAAGACAGACTAGACTGCTGAGCTGTGAATTAGCTTAGAATGAAACAGCAAACAGCAATTCCATAAAATTTTATGAAAGGTACCACAATCTTTTCTTCTCTCATTGGTAACTGAGCGTACTGCAGTTCTGGTGGGCTGACAGAAAAGGGAGGAGATGAAAAGTAGAAAGCTTGTCTAAGTAAAACTTAGCCTGAAATAAAAAAGCCCATGGCATATTTAGAAACTTTTCCCAAATCTTTCTGTTGCCTTTTTCTCCCCTAGGTTTGCTTTACTCCTTGAGGAAGGCCTGCCGGAATGTCTCTTACTCCTATGTCCCTATCAGCACAGAAATTATGCACTAATTGTAACTCTCATCTGATTAAGCACAACAAGAGCTCCCACTTCTCTTCTGTTGTTTTGTTTTACTTTGCCTCTTCTCCCCTTTTCCCTCCCCATCTGCTCTTCTATCCCATCCAGCCTGCTCCTTTCCTCTCTCAACGTCTACCCTTTGTTTTTATGGGCTGCTGGTTGGCAATCACACATTTCTGTTATTAGAAAGGTTTTCCCAGTTCTTGAATGAAAACTTCAGGCAATGGAATTCCTTCTTTAACCTTGTTAATGCCAAGTACCACAGTTGCTGTGGTGACCATAAGGTAAATTAAATCAGTTTTTTTGGGAGATAAAATTGGATTATAGATTAAGTATCTGCTAGCAATGGGAGTAATAAATAAATAAGGCCCCATGGCTGTAGTGATTTACAAAACATAATAGGGAAAAAAATTGGCCTTTGCCATTTGAAATCAAAGTATTAAAAGGGTGTCACACTGCAAAAGGTTAAGGCCTATTAAAGCATTATAATTTTGCAACCTTTAATGTTATTAGTATTTTCCACTTGATGCTGCCAGATAATATCTAACAGTGGACAGCAAACATCCTGCCTTTACTGTCATAGTATGTGTAGAAAATATCCTCCAGCTTTAGGAGGGAAAAAAAAGAAAGTAATTCCCTACATGTAAGTTTGGGGTCCCAGGCGGGACAGCATGGCGAAGCCGCCTTTTTCTAGCTGCAGTACTAAAGCAAGCGTGGCCACGCTCAAACAGGTGCTGCTCAGAAGCGCTCCTTCCCCAGACAGCCAGACAGGCAGGCAGACACTATAAACTATGTCTTATTTTGTCCTGTCGAGCCTAATTCTCGTGGTGTTGTCAGTCAAAGAACAGTGGGATGGATTTCAAAGTTAAACAATAATCAATAGTGTGATGTCTGGCAGTTGGGATTTGATTTTTATTTTTTTTCCCCTCTTGAAAAGATCTCACATTTATTTGGCTTCGGGCTCCTGTTTAGCTCACACACTGCTCCATTGGTTAGGAAATAATTTTGATGAATGTTCTCCTAAAGTTCAACCAGAGAGCAGAGGTATGACAGATATCCTACCAGCCAAGATATCTGAGCAACATACACTGCAGTAGTCCTCTGACAAGCTTGCTAACCAGAAAAACTGACGGCTTCACATTTTAAGAGGTTATTCCTAGTGCCGTGGAAACTAACTTCATCAGCCCTTGTGCTGCGGGACAGGCAAAACACAACCTATGGAGTCATTGTCATGGCAAAGGCCTTGCTGGAGTCAACACTCAACACCATCTAAGGAGGATCCACCCAGTGTGCCCAGACTGCCTCGAACCACGCTCGCTGTGACCAGTATTTGCCTTTGTTCAAAAAAAGTCCCTGGTCTCAAGGCTCTGCTGTACCTGGAACCTCCATGTAGTAGGTGAAGCTCCTGCATCTTTTTATACTCCATCAAACCACCCTTCTGCTGGCTTGCAGGACTACGACGCAGTTTAGGTAAAGAATCGGGGAAGCTAAATTCAGGTTATTGACATCTAGTAAATGAGAAAAGAGCAGCAGTTCCCAAAGAAAGTGTGATATGTAAAGAAATCTATGAAAAAATCTTTCTACATTTAAAAAGATTTTGCATTTATCTTCTCTTTTCACAGTTTTGTGAAATCCTTCAAAGATACTTAAGCTCCATAACATCCCCAGAAGATGGAAATATTTATCACAAGAAAACTGAGATAGTTATTTAAACAATATCAAGGACTAACAAAGAAAAAAAAAAGATAATGAGCCTATGCTGTGCTCTAACCACTAGGCAATGTCACGTCTGTATCAGACGGATCAAGCTGCTAGAGTGCTTGACAGGGAGGGGCTGTTCCTTGGCAGAAAAAGGCCACAGAGGGTGTAATGCTCAGGAACTCCGCTATCCCTTGCCCAGCACAACACCATCGTTGAGGGGAAAAAAAAAANAGAAAAAAAAAAAAAAAAGAAGAAAAAAAAAAAAAAAAAAAAAAAAAAAAAAGGAAAGAAAAAAAATGGAAAAAACAAGGCAAGAAAAGATGATCTTGGCTGAGCACGTAATGGGTATCTTGAATAACTGATATTTAAGTCATGTTCTTGTTTATTCTTTTAAGCATACTTGTGTGAGCAATCATTCACCTGCTATAAATTACAAGGAACTGATAAGTCTCCATTTATGAGTCTCCAGTCAATAGCACTTGTACTAAAAAAAAAGCGCAAAAGAAAAGCCATCCATAACCAACAGTCTTTTTCCAGAGCTGGACCACATAGAAAAGTTTCCAAAGCAGCTATGTAGCAGTTTTCTTGAAAATTTAGCCCCTCAAAAAAAAGAGTCCCAAAGGGTTAGGCAGTTCAAGACAATGAATTTCACTCTTGATCCATTGGGTGGTAGTTCTTAGCTAGATGTAACTTTAATATTAAAAAAAAAAGATTAATCTGTATGCTTGAAGACTGTTCTTTTTAACCTTAATGAGTTTTGATTTTACACAGTGTAAAATCTTATCCAGAAAAGCTTTAAAAATTGAAAGAAATAAGATCAGAGACTTGAGAATATGAAGTGGAGTTTTATCCAACCTATGACTAGATGTTTCCAATTAGTATACTGTGTTAAGGAGAGGAAAAGGAGCCATTAAAAAAAAGAAAAAGAAGTGTTTTCTTAGGAGATCTTCACAAACATGTTACCTCTGCTGACCTTTAGATAAAGGTAAAAAGGTTAATACAATAATTTGGAAATTATTAGCCTGAAAAAGGACCAATGACCCTCTCAGGGTTGTTCCCAGATTTCTTCAGCATAGCTTGTAATTCCTGGGAGATCATTTGAGCTGTGCAGAGACCTTACTTAGTCAGAAACAAAATATTTTTCTGCCTTTGTAGTGGCTCTCCGAATATATAAAATGTAGAGTTTCCTTTGTTCCACCTCCACCCCTAGCTGGGGAGGGTGCCAGAGTAGGCTTTCATTCATGGGACTACAGATTTTCCAACCATATAACTGTACCGGAAAGAATAATAATTGGGATAAACTTCTCCCTCACACATCCTCTTCAGTTTTAAGGGTTTGATCGTTGAACCATCAGTTCCCTCAGTGCATCAAACTATGCAAATTCATTTTACCCATTTACATCATAGCTCAATTTGGCTGACAGTTTCTTCTCCCTTGTTTTAAATCATAACAGTATTGATAATGCAGACCTAAATGAAGAACGCAGAAGAAATCCAGAATTCTGGGTTCTTTCCCAGCTCTTTCATTGACTTGCAGTCCAGCTTGGGCAAACAATTGGATTTCTGTATGCCATGATTTACTTTTAAGTTGGTGTCAAGCAGTAAGAGATCTCTAGGATAGACGCAAGTCTCAGACACGTTTACAAAAAACCCTTTAGAAGTTGGAATAGGTAGTGCTAGCTGTCTAGTCATGACTTAGCAGGAGTCCTGTTGCTGAGAATCGAGCTATTTTGTACTCCCCTCTGAAAAATATGCCACATTTGATTCAAGGTTACATACTCTGGAGACAGAAAATTAAAAGAACTAAAATTTAAAGTTTACACAGTATCAAAAACCCGCACATTTGTAGCGGTTAACACCCATAAGAAGTCTAGGTTAAGACACATTACTAATAATGCTTTCCCAGATAGTTCATAATCATTGTATCTTATTTAGATTTTTCTAAAGGTATGAAGACCATTTTCGGTTTTCTCATGTCACTTTGCTTACTACTTTGTGTTTCTGAGATAAGACTACCTCCTGAGAGTTGTACTAACTTTTTAATATTATGCCATTATTAAGCACACACACACCGGAAAAACAGGGTAATTGAGGGAAGTCTAAGTTTGATTTGTATTTCTACAGTAACATGCAATGGAAGAATTTCTGACCAGGTCTGCAATTCATTAAAATGAGTGACCGTAACGCTTCTCTTGCTGATGAGCTTTTCCCTCATTAAAAAATGCACTTGTTTCTAAAGTTTTGAACAAAGATAAAGCAGTTGGATAAGAGAGCAAGCAAGAGAGAGTGTGCAAGCATGACTGCTTGCTTGATTTTATTCACTGATTAACCTGACTCCTAGGTAAGGGCTACAAGGGCAGAAGTGAGAAGTCATGCACTCTGACTCAATGGATCTCAAATTCCCCATGACCCACCGGCTCATGGCCTGCCTTCCTCATATGCAAGGAGGAAAGGGAACTGCACAGGCAGCTTTTGGTAGCTCACTTCAAATCCCCAGGCACAGCCGCTCCGTTTTCGGGCAGTGTGGCCGCTTAACACATGCTCCACTTCCTCTTCTCCTGCCTCCCCAGTTTCAGGAAAGAAACTGAACTTCAGCTCTCAGGCCACGACTTTATGCAATCTGTTTCTATGGCACAGCCTGTACATCCTCAGGAGGTAACTGTGCACCAGAGCAGAGAGAGGGGAGCAGGGAAGGACAGTCACCCACCCAAACCAGCCGCCTCTTGACAGACTTTCACAACATCTTTGAAAATAATGCCAGAATTAGACTTCTGACTGACAGAAATCAGGCATCGCACACACCAGCCAGCTATCACTCTAGGCTCCTTGAGGGCTCAGTCAGCACTTGCATGCATTCATGTTTTGTCCATGTGTCCAGCCTTAGAAACTTAAGTTTCCTTTAAAATAAAAACTAAAGCATAGTGGTATAGCTACAGGTATCATATAGAGTATGCATGCAGTATGCATTTTGGAATAAGAAAAATTGACAGAATCTGGATGTAGCACAATCTACTTCTGAAAGAATAGGGGGCTGCCAATGATTTATTTATTACACAGTCTTGTTACAGCTGGAGAACTGTTTTTTCGGTTTCTAACATGCAATAGTGGTGCCAGTAACCCAGCAAAGTCACAGGCTCCTGTCAGCCTTTTAAAAAAGTTTTCCTGCTGATGCCGTTCTTTTCACCAGTAGCTAGATGAAAGCTGAGACCGGGATTCAAACCCAGCGCTCTGCCAGCCATACTAAGTGAAAGCCCAGGAGTCCTGACTAAAGCAGCAAGTAGAACTGTCTAGAAATTAGACGCACTAATAAGACGACATGTTGACATACACACCAACCTCAAGGAGCTCAGATTATTTCTTTGCTCATTCCCTCCCCTATACGTAGAGAACTACCGGTATTAACCACAGTCACTAGACTATACGTTTGGTGTAAAAGTGCGAACTGTTTTCAATCTGAGCTTAGTTAAAAAGGCAAATGGTATCTCAAGGAGCAAGCCGACCCCATTATCAGACCCTTAGGGAGTTAAGACAGCAGCCAGAAATGGAGCCAGCCAAAATGCCTGAGCTGAGGCCAGCTAAGAAGCCAGCCAGGCAAATCCAAAGCTGCTGGAAAAATACATTCTGGAGCACCGTGTCTGGGACCCCGAGCTACTACGCACACCCTGCTTTAGTGGATATGGGTGTTGGCTTGAATAGAGCAGCACAGAAGAGAGGGTGAAGAGGGAAAGCAAGTCAGACTAGAGTTACATAAAAGGCCTATTGACTTTTTAATGACTTTGTTATTTGGAAGTAGCAGGTATGTTTAACAGAACATAATCTCCTACTTTAGAGTAAAAGGTTTTTACAAGGAAAGGATATGTAAAAAGGGATCTTACAATATACCCTTACAGAAGTACAGAGGACTAGAATAGGCGGCACAACAAAAGTGTGATGTACCTCTTCACTTAATGTCTTTACAAGCTTTGGAAAGTGCATTTTTTGGTCACTGTTGAGCATAATTGCTCTTTAAATCCAACAGACAGAAAGACTTAGGGAAAACATGGCCTTCACCACCAAAAGCAGTAGAAAGCAAGAAGATTTAATAGGATCACTATTATTCAGTCACTTCAAGATCTTTATTGTAATGATAAAGTTATTTATGAATTTCAGAACACTGAGTAGATGATAGGACACAAGATAATCCAGAGACACAGGGTCTGTTCTCCCACTGATTATGGGACTGTATTTTGAGTGACTTCTGTTGGTGGGGCCCCTGCTTTAAGCTTCGCCAAACACAGGACAGCATCATGCCACATTTCCACATCTCTGACCAGTGTGGAAGACATCCACGTTCACAACCAGTGGATTAATCACGTTGTTATATCAAAGGGCTAACCTGTTCTCAAGAAGATAAGACTACCTAATGCATAAAGCCTGGCAATGCCTAAACAAGTACTGTTGGAATTAAAAAGTCACAATCCTAGATGCTTACAACAGCTACGGAATGAGAATGCAAGAAGAATCTTGGGAAACTGAAAAGTAGATGGAAATATCTGATCCAGCTGGGGATCAAAACACAGTGTGAAGTCCATGGCCACTTTTAAGAGTATACAGCTTTTAACTCTCGTGCCATCTGAAGCTCCAGGCATAACACCTGTCTAAGAATTCAGCCTGAGTTTTGGACCCAGCTCCCCTTCTAAGGAAACGGAAGACCATTAAGACACAAGAAAATGAGCCTGCAAGCAGCAAGAAAATAGACTGAGTTAGAAGCCTAGAGCAGAAGAGAAGAAAAGGTACTTAGAAATTTTTTCAAAGGATTACCAGCACTTGCAGTGCTTCAGGTTGGAGCGAATTAGTATAGATCAGGTGAAGTCGACTGTTACACCCTTGTAAAAGTTTGCCAAAACCATCACAGACTTGTGTAAAATTATTACTATCTTCATTACAAATGAACATTAACAATAATTAACGTAACAGCAGCACAGAGAGTAACCTGGCGTTGCTAAGGCTAAAAGGGTGGTAAACAGCCACGACCCTAACAAAAATGGGAGACGGGGCTCAGGGACCATTAGAGATTTCAGTTTCCCTTGAGAACACAGGCAAGAAAGTTTCACCCGGTTACACAGCTGTAATGTGTTTGCTCTGAGATGGCCATCACCCCTGTTTGCTCTACAGTGATAAAAAACCACAATTTTTAGTCCTTATGGCATTTTCTTCTCCTCAGTAGAAGTCGGGAAATCTCACTAAGCCGGGTCTCCTAGTGCTTCTCTGTACAAATAGAAATACATTTTTAAGAATCTTGTCACTGAAGCTGGTTTCTCTTAGGAGTCCCAGGTAACTGTAAATCAAATGCATAAGATACAGTATATTTTTGCATAAAGAAGAAATGGAACAGAAAACTTTCCTGCTGTCAGAAATGCTCTTTTTACTCATTAGTAGTTTGGCAAGAAAACATATGGGCACATACACACAAGTT
Source organism: Aramus guarauna (assembly GCA_013400195.1). NCBI lineage: Eukaryota > Metazoa > Chordata > Aves > Gruiformes > Aramidae > Aramus > Aramus guarauna. Next base: position 722,000 of record VXBL01002079.1, on the reverse strand, counting down.
TAATGTTTCTCTGGAAGTCTGATCCCTTGTACTTTAGACCAAATAAAAAATAAAGAGCAGGCCAAATTCTGACGAGAATCTGCAGCAAAGTTAAATTGATCCGGAGTGTTGAAAGACCCTAGGTGTTTCACACAAGTAGTTTACAAGGCAGTGTAACAAGCTTTGGGTAAACATAGGCAACTGTTGCTTTGGCACAGAAGAGACTAAGAGGCTTTACAAACATTACTGTTGTTTGCTCCACCATCCAGAGGACACTAAGAGTTCTGACAGGAGAACGATAGATCTGTCAGAACAGAGTAACAGCAGCCTTAGATGAGCAGGAAGGTAAAAGGCAGCTGGAGAGACGGCCTTACGTTAGCAAAAGTCATCGAGACCCTCTATCATTGCAGACTGAATGTTGGTGCTTTACCAGGGGGATAACGCATTTAAACAGAAAGGAAAGATGGGGATGTTTCATCTGGCACCCGGTGAGGTACCACAGAGAGTTGAAAGCCTTACAAACTGGGAAGGTAACTGGGAACGTAGCAGTGCCATCAGGGAGCACATCGCCGATTTCTGCACGTGTATGTTATTTAGCACATAGAACACACTGGCATTGATCGCAGATTTTTACAACTAAAAAGGCAGGGTTTCAGACCTGTCTCCAATTTCTAAGTTCCTCATTTATGGTAACACTCAAAAGTGGAAAAATCTCCATAAAGATACAGAATGAACTGGAGCAATGGAGGTATAATCAAAATTTTCCTTCTGCTGAAGTGATAACCTCTGGCCAAAAGACAGCACAGCGACCCAGGTGCAATGACTTCTAATCCTTTGCTGAAAGATTTCCCATTACTTCATGCACTAAAGCCTTGAAGTGACTTTGCAATGGCCCTCCAGGCATATATGGGAGGTTTCAGTGTTCAAGAGCACCCAGTTTTAGCTGAGAACTTCCAGTAAGAGAAGATACTTGTTTGGCACTAAACAGGTATGGGTGCTTCCCATAGCGTCTGCGATACGCTGCCCATTTCAACATATTTGAGAAGCAAGGCAGAGCACTGGTTTTTCACTTCAACATTAATCACAATGAAAAAATCAAAACAGAAAATGTTTAAAAATATTTCATTCACACGGAAACTGTGGTTCATCTTTGCAATGGTTACTTTGATAAAATGACACATTTAAACTAACACGACAGCAAAGACAACAGTAAAGCCATTTTTTAAAGTTTAAATCTTGCTCACATGTAATGCCAAAAGTCACAGATGATTACCACTTGCCTCTGCTGTGTTTTTTATTTGGAGGTTACTATTTACAACAGTTAAATCCAGACCTGGATAAGTATTTTTCTAACTTTAAAAGCAAACAAAAATACAGCCAAACAAATTTAATTCACCTATGTATTACTGCAAGGAATAAACCACAAGAGGTTTCCAAGTGGCATGCTGAGTCAATCAGACATCAAAAAGCATAACTTTACAGGCTGATAACAACTTCAGAGCCACTGTGTAACAAATTTTAGGTCAAAGACAATCAGCTTGTATTTGTGGATACTATTTGCAATGGAGAATAAATATAAGTGTTTACTTTTATGAAAGCATAATCCATGTACTTAACCATAAACTGACCCTTTTATGTGTTTCATTTTTTTTCTCACTGTAGCTGACATTTAGAGCAACATTATCATGCATCAATATCTTCCATTTCAGTCAAAGGAAATGGACATATTTCTTCCTTCCACATAAATTTTCAAATTTATATCTAAACCAAAACATACATAGACAGGTCTGGAACAAACAAAAAGAAAACCTCTCAATTTTTCATGGAAGAGATAAGTAATGCATTTTCTAACCAGCTGTATATTTTAAAGTTGTGACTCTAACACTAGAACAGGCAGACACAGATCTTTGTAAAAGGACTATAGCAGACACCCGCAGTTATGCTGAATACACATTTAAGTAAAAAGGGATCAGTTACTGAGTCAGGGCCACAGAAAAGTGACCATAAACTTCTTAGGTAATCACATTCTAAAAAGAACTCCGAAGCCTTTCTCGATACACGGGAATTTCAAGTCACTTGCAGTTGTGTAAGACATGAGTCAATAATGAAAACATTGGTGTAAAAGCAGATAAAAGAAGCTATTTATTATAGATTACAGTCTATCAGCTTGCTTTTCATTGATCCTAGCAATCACTAAGTTTGTCAAAAAAGGAAACAGATTCTCTTACATTTTTCCCAGACAATTAAATGCTACCTATATGTAGTCCTACGAGCAGTAGCAGAATACCACCAGTTCTACCATCCTTTAAAGGGTTTTTTTTCCACATTTCCATGTACACCTAATTACCCTACTTCAATTCAACAACAACGACAAAATATCTGAACACTCCACTCTCTTGCAAGGATGCTGCAATTGTACGTTGAACCATCAGGACAGCTTTGGGTGTTCATCTGGCTCAACCGCACGTAGACTGCACATCCGTCCAGCTGTACAAAGCAATCATGGAAAACTGAAGATACGCCCGAACACATACACTAGCAATGAACGGGCCCTGAAGGATTTGATGAATGAAAAATACTCAGTATTGTGAACTTACGTTTGATTTCCACTGTTTAGGGAATAAGGCTGACCTTTTGGTTACCATGCAACCTAGGAAAATGGGAACTGAGAAAGTGTGTGTCACCCTGACAAAGGGCTTGAGTCAGCTATTGCTCAGCATCTTAGGGACCATCTGCTGTCTGGATACTTGTCCTGATTTAAAACCGGTCCCCTGCCAAGGAAATAAAATGAAGTCTGAACTATTTCTTCCTGAAAATAGGATTAAGGAACTTTAAAAGAAAGGAAACATTGTATCATCTTGATACACCACTACAAAAACCAGCTAAAACTCAGGAAATAATACTTAAGACTAATGGAGACAAGTGAACTGTAAGTGCAAAGGGCCTACAGAGAATCAGATTCTCCCATCTCTTTCTCTAAGGGATAAATTCCCATCGAAATTCAAGAATCAGAGCCCGATATAAAGTGAGATGTCAACTGAGCTTTATAAACCCATCAACATGAAAACCTGAGGCATTTCATCATTCACAAAAACCAGTTATTTTATATGCAACAATCTAGACAGAAAACGCATGTTCCAAAATTCTACCAACTATTACATGTTGTGCTGTTTCTCTTTTTCCTTAGGAAGGCAAAGACAACTGAACCTATTTTATGGCTGCAATAAGAACTTCCAAGTAAATAATCAATCCAGGCAGAGAACTAGTGCAGGAGGAAATGAGGTAAGATGGATGCAAATCTGCATTTCCAACTGACCTCTATTGCGTTTGCTAAGTATACGAGTAATCAATAAAGATTCTGATTTGCAGTACCTTAAGGCCACTTCTGCTCAATATATCTTTCTCCTTTTGCAGGTCTCAGATTTTAATCACAAAATAGGGGGTTTGCTGAAACTAGATGGCAAAAGTATAAGGTTGAACTTCAACAACTCTTAAAAATACCTGCAAAGTTAAGTTCAAACATTGATCTCTAATATAATGATAGGTGAAACACCACATTTCCGCATGGATTTGTTGGCCTAATCCTAATTTGACAAAAGTTTTCTGTCCTTCAAAGCTAATTAACATTAACTACATTGATATGAGACGTGTGACAACTCTACAGCGCTGACAGAAGCTGTAAATTCTACCAGGGATGACAGCTGTTGTGCTGTACCTAACTGCCAAAGTTAAGAGAGAAGCCACAAAAATGGCAAAAATTGGGAAATTGCTCAGAAAGTGAGCTTCAGATGTTCTGTTTTTTTCTTCTTTAAAGAGCAAACTAAGTTTAAACCTTTGGCTGTGAAGGCTCTTATGACTTCTTCCTGAACCAGCTTCTACAGTCCTAGTAGCAGGTTTATATTTATAAAAGTAAAATGTAAAGTTAAATAGGCTGAAATAGAGGCATCTATGGGGAAGGGAGAGAAGAGGAGAACAAGAAAGCTCTGTTGAAATAAATACAGAACAGAAAGTAATCAAGGACAAGTGATGTATAACACAAGCTTCACCTACAAAGATTTACACACCGTGTGCGTCATGGAAAACCTGAATTCTGACTGAGGCTGTAGCCTGAAGCCAGTGCTGCATTTACACAAAGAAAGCAACAGAACAATTCTTTCTGTTATCTATCCTCGCAGACGTGAGCTTATTGATGCCCCTTATGACGCAATTGTTATTTCTCTAGCACTCAGTGTGACAGGCATCCCAGAACAAAGTAAGAAAGACTAAAGCTTGCAAGTGTTTCCAGTAGATCTCTAATATGAAGCATGATTTGTCAGAATCATAAAAGGACTGTTGCCTTCCAGTCTGACTTCTTTCAAATAATCCATGAAAGATCTGAGATGGGATATCATGCCAAAAGATAAATCTCTCAGGTGTTTTTCTTCCCCCAACACATACTATTAATCTTGCTTCCCTCCCTCTCATTTCCCTGCAGGAATACCCACACTTTTGTTCCTCCTTCCTGGAAGAAGAAAAGGCATTTTTTCCCTGTTAAAAACCTTTAAAGAAAAAAAAAGAAAGTGTGAGGAAGGAAGGGAAACCCAAATGCTGTGTAATTAAAAATACTCATTCTTCTCAAAGAGAGAAGTTGCCTTGACACATGAACTGGACTGCTGTTCAACATCATAACAGAGATGGGACCACCTAGTTTTGTCCTCAGTTGTACCTCAGTTTCCCTTTCAGTTTGAAGTATTTCTGACATATTGCTACTTTGGGTTATCATTATAGTATGAAAACTCCTGAAAAACATTAATGAATTATAGCTGATGGACAACAATGACACAGAGCATTAAGACCCTTACCCGAAATAGTGTGCGAATACTAGGCACAGCAAAGGATTCAGTCCTCTGATCCACAGCGAGACGACTAGCAAATATATTTCTCTGTCTCATGCCCGTGTTTTCATCTACATCATCCCTGCACTTCTTTCTGTCCAGTTTGTGCACTAGTGCGTGTATATATATTATATGGCAAATAATTAGATTTAGATTAATTGCTAATAGTTATAAGTTAAAAAAAATTTATTTTAAGGTGTTTTCAATGTATTGCAACTGCTTTGGAATTCTCTCCCTCATTTTTTTGTGTAGTGGAAACAATCAGTGCCAAAAAGTAACCCAATACAAAAAATCAGATGCAATTCCAAGGTAGTCAATGTCCTCAGCTAGGAAAACATAGCTCATGGTATTAAAATGCAACTTTTAATAAAAGAAGCTGTCCTTTTTAGTAGCTACTTCACTTCAAAAGCAATTTGACTTGCAAATGAACGCACAAAATGGTAAAAGACTTTCGGCGAATCTCCAATACTAATTGTCAACTTTTCGGCAATTCAGCTGAATTTCAGCATTTGAACATTTGATATCCTCAAACAGGAGAACAGGATCTTAGCCAGAAGCCTCTAAATAGTACAAACATTTGTGCACTTTTACAAGGCAGGTAAAGACCTAAATTATGTTGCTAATTAATTTTATATTTCCTTTGGCTACCCAAAGAAACCTGGAGCTGTTCAGCATTCATTGAATGATGGGGTTTTGCCAAGTATTCAGGTATGCTATTAACAGTACAAGCCAAAAGGACTGAGATCATGCTTTCTGTAATACCTACAGGGGAAAAAAAAAAAATCAAATTCAAAGCAAGTACGTGCAAAGCAAATACATACGTACATGAGGCAGAAAGGGAGAAAGGAGTACCAAAGCACCCGAGACATTTAAAACCACATAAAACCCTTAAAACTAATACTAGTTCAGAACCAAGACAATAAAACAAGACTATAGTTCGGTGACAGCAAGTGCCAACCTACTCCAAAGAATAATATTTAAAAGAAACCGAGGACAGAACACTAACCTGATCAACTTGCAACAGATACAAGATGTGGTTTGTGCTAGGCAGACACTGGCCAAATAGGTTATATACAACTTAATTGATCTCTATAATTGAGCATGGCACAGTAAGCCAAATTTTCCTATATATCTACTCTGTGTAGGTGTGATGCCCTGGAGAGGAATAGACAGATGCAGTGAGTACAGGCAGGGCATTAAATAGAATATTTTTAACTTCAAAGCTGCTTCCCTGTCTCCTTTTAACCTGCACAATCTTTTTTGTTTTTCTAAAAAAAGCTCTTGCAATTGCATTGAAGAACATCTGTGTTCATAGAGACTTTAAAGATACTTAAACCCTGATTACCACACACAAGTATTTACTTCCCTCTTCACCGATCAGCATAAAGCAACAGCATCTCTTACTTGATTCTCAGGACACAAATGAAAGCCAGCGCTGTTTCCCTCTTAGCCAGAGAACAAATTAATCTGTTCAGTTGATATTAAATGGGTATCATTTATTAACCACAATATAAGTTACCAAACAAACTACTTTTTCTCCCCCCTCCAAAAAAAAAAATCACCAGTCCATTTATTTATGCAGCTTTTTTCATCACAAGACAATACTACAAAGCTACACAGCTACCACACGCATTTGTATGCACACTTGGTTGTGGGGAGCAGTGAAGGGTGTATCTCTGCTGCTGTCAGGTAAAGAGATTACCGAAACTTAGGTAAATGCACTGACATCTGCGCAGTTTTTTTCCCCTCACATATTTTGTTTCAGGCTTTGGAACTGGAAATTTCCTATTCTGAATAGTATCAGGAAGCTTCGATTACACTTAAAAAAACCCCCCAACAAAACCAAAACACACCAAACAAAACCCCAACACATTATGCTGTTTCTTTTAGTTTGACTATAACAGATTCCTGTTCATGTGGCTTCATTATAATCTGTACTTTCCACCCAAACTGAATTTAAATTTACAGAATGTCATTCAAATTTGTTGTCATGATGGTGCAAATCTATGTGCCTCTCACTTTAGATAAAGAATGTTTATGATCCAAATATATCGCAGATGCACAGCCAACTGTAAAGTTTTATCTGTTAACTTCTGATGACACACCTGTTGGAGTAAGGATTTGCTGGGCTGCTCTTTGTAAGGTTACTTAAATGGAGCAAACACGGCTTCAAAAAAGTGGAATCAGATGTTGTTATTTAGCCAAGAACCATTACATCTGAGGTTATTCAAAATAACAGATCTTTATTTACAGCTCCAGCTTTCCCGTCAGAAATCTGATCAAGAATTGCAGTCAAGTTTTCCTCTCGTCACAGGAGACATACTCATTCTTTTCACCTCTGCTTCATATGAGCTCATGTTTAGTAAAAAAGCCATGCCTTGACAGACATACAGCTATCTAAGAATCTACTATTTGGCTCTATTGCTTATAAAGGCATATCCTTACTAAAGAGATTTCCAGATTTTCCATCCTAAATCACTTCCAAAATGATTCTGAGAGTCAATGCTCTCTACAAATCTCATCATCGATGACGGTTATTTTTACATCAGCTCCTTACCACACCATACAGAACATCCCTATCAGGACTGCAGCAGGACTATCGCAGGGATCTGCACAGAACAGTGCTATAAAAAAGAGCTTTTGCTTTTTTCAGCAACCAAGGAAATCCTGACAGACACAGATATACAGAGAGCAGTTTTGTTCATAGTTCAGCAATAAGTTCTCCTTACTGTGCTGGGAAGTAGATTAAGACATGGCAATCCACCTCACCACTTAACTCTTTCTTAAAAAAGGGTCAAAGTCTTAAGTTGCATTCTTTAAAGCAAAATTTAACAATTTATACCTATTGCTGCTGCAGCATATTTTCATAAATAGCTCTACTATTTCCTTCAAAGTAAAAGAAAAAAAAAGAAGACCCCAAACACCTTGCTCCAACCTACTCTTCAATATTTGAATTTCAAGGGGTTTGACCTCCTTAATGGAAGCAATTCAAGAATTAGCATCTTATCCAGCTGAACAGTCACCATTTTAAAAATGGATTGATCATATATTGTTGAAATTATCTTTAACTGGCATAATTCCATTCAGCTGAAAACTTAATTCCTCTTTAGATAACATGCAGGTTCAACTATCTTCATCTCCAAGTTTTATGAACTGAAAAAAAATATCTCTCTTAATTGCTAAGAAACTGGATGCCGGAATAAGGTTCCATATGTCTCTGTTATATCCTACATACTCTGCCTCTATTCAAGCCTTATGTGTAGCTGTTCCAGACTTTAAATGAGGGCCAACGTCAACAAGATGCAATCCAACTACACATGTTCAGAGACATGAATAACCATCTGAGACAAATGGCCTTGAAATTACATGCTTACGGGAAAAAGTTAAGTTGTACATTAAAACATACAAAATCCTGCTTTATGGTCCCCGAAGAAATGGATATAAATGTGCAAGTGCAAAGAACATTTGCATCATTCTCCTGCCCATGTTCTGTTACACTGCAACACAAGTCTGGGCTTGAGGCAACTGTGTTCCTATGCCAAAATTGTACGGAATGCACAAAAAGGTCAAGGCTAGGAATTTATGCGTTTCGCAGTTATTTAGAAATTACGGGAAAGAGCACTTGGCTACTCCTGGCATTGCACAGGTGTAGTTAACTGAGAGCATTCTGTGGGTCAGACTTTTTCAATCAAAATTCCATTTTATCAGAAGCAATGGCCCTTTGCATGTGATTATTAGAATTGAAAAGACAGTTGAGTCTGGGGAGAGGAACTAAGGGATCATCCTCAAAATTCTTTCTTTGCACCGTCTTGCCACCAGTAAAGTCTAGGCCGTATGTTAGAGGATCATTACCTGAAAGAATGATAATTAAAGATAAAATATTTAATCTATGTATGTGGAAAAAACTAAGAATATTACTCTAAGTTTTCATTTGGCTATGCTTGTCCTGGTTTTGGCTGGGATAGAGTTAATTGTCTTCCTAGAAGTTGGTACAGTGCTGTGCTTTGGATTTAGGATGAGAATACTGCTGATAACACACTGATGTTTCGGTTGTTGCTAGGCAATGTTTACCCTAAATCAAGGACTTTTCAGCTTCTCATCCTGCCCTGCCAGCGAGGAGGTTGGGGGTGCCCAAGAAGCTGAGAGGGGACACAGCCAGGACAGCTGACCCCAACTGCCCAAAGGGATATTCCATACCATATGATGTCATGCTCCGTATATAAATGGGGAGAGGCTGGCCAGGGGCTTGGACTGCAGCTTGGGAACTAGCTGGGCATCAGTAGTCTGCAGGTGGTGAGCAATTGTGCTGGGCATCACTTGTTTTGTATATTCTTTTTTTATTATTATTATTCTCTTCCTTTTCTGTCATAGTAATCTCTCTTTATCTCAACCCATGAGTTTTACCTTCACCTCCTCCCCTGCCGCCCCATTCTCTCCACTGGGGGGATGGAGTCAGTAAATGGCTGCATGGTTGTTTTAGTTACCAGCAGGGTTAAACCACGACAGCTCTTCAGTGGAACAAAACCACTCAAAAATCATCTCAGGAAGTGTCAGTTGAACTCTTAACAGTATAATGAATAAAATGTTTCAGAAGCTAAATGAAAGAGCTCTCTGGCCTTTCTATCCATAAGCAAACCTGAACTCCCAAACTTGAAGTGTATGGTATTGTTATTATTATTGTAAATGGATAGTGTCCTCTAACTGCAGCAGTGTATCTGGAAACAATTAAACAATTAAAATAGCTGTGTGTCTAAATAAAAATTCATAGACCTAACGGTGTAGGAATTATCATGTGAATGCTGAGACTGTACTAAGTGTAAGAGCAGTAGGCTAAGCACAGCTGCTTAAATCTGTTCAAACTAACAGATGAGATGTAGCAGCAGTTTTAAAATGCTGAGGGTGCCAGACCAACAGAAGTCAGTTGAAAACAGCGTGCCTCCACTACTAATGAGGTCTGAGGAGCAGAAGACAATGTAACTCGATGTTCCCACAACCATGTACGCTGATGTACCACATAGGGACTTCACAGCAAAGATTCATGCATCATAACAGAAGCTATCCTATAAATACAAGACTTGTCCAAAGAAGGACAGGAAGACAAGAATGGGAGAGGACACAACAAGAAGCAAAATGGATGACAGATGGAACGAAGGAAACGTGAGAACATGCAGTGGGGGGCGGGGGGCGAGAGAAATAAGAAGAAACAACCTAAGCAACTCCCAAAGATAAGCATTAGGCTGACTGAACAGCTGTCAACTACCTTGGATGTCAATTTTTTGTGCTCTCAATATCTTATCTGGGAAAAACACTACTCCACGTTCTTACTACTTCTTGGGAATTAAACACAGTAACAAATGCTATAACATTCAAATTAAGGAATGAATTTTTCCTTTTGAACAAAATAAATTCCTAAGAAATCCTTCAGGATTAGTGGCAACTCACGAAAAGAGTGTCCCAACAACGGCTTTCCAAAGCAACACATTCAGCCTTGTTTGTGGGCAAAGACGCAGTCTTTCCACAACACAGAGTGTGCTACTCAAGTAGTAATCTGTCAATGCATGGAAAGTTAAGAGTGTCTGGACAGCACAGTGGTGGGTAATGCAATACAGATGATTTCACCTTCAGGTCGCCAGTTCAACAAAATTCAGCCCAAAAAGTGTCATCACCTGGTAGTTTTTACTACTTCTATTTACAGTACAAAATTTCCCAGAGGGCCAAACTGAGATCAAGACTTTCTCTCTACTCCCACCCTCCTTGTGCTAGGCATTGTGTCTATACTAAGGAACAGACCTTCTCTACAGATCCCATATTGTAAACAGACTACAGATATGAAGGGAAAAAGCACAGGAGACTGAAATGCATTGTTGACATTCAGTGAGTCAGACATAAAAGCGATTCTGACTCCCAAGCTGACAACATTCTTACTTGTGCTTTTTGTGTGTTAGGATAGCTTCTCCCCCTGCCTCCCCGACGACAAAATACACACATGTGCAGTATCGGAGCTCCAGGATACATCAACCTTACTAGACGAGAACGTATTTTCCTTTTAGCCCCTGTGGAATAGGGCTGATACCTCCCAGGAGTGCCGGGCTCACTGCACCTAAGCTGCAGAGACCATCTGTGGGCACAGGGAGCACATCCAGGATTCCCAGACAACCAGCAACCTGGACTGAGGTACCACTCTGAGTGTCTGGGAATCCTAGGCAAAGGTTTAAAAAAACCCCAAAGCTCATTTTTACCTAGACAAAGCATCCACACCCAAGATATAACAATCTGAGAAAGGAGTCTTTCTTAACAATTTGATTAAAAGGAGCAGAAATCCATGCTCCCACTCCTAATAACAGAACCACTTATGATTATAATTATATGTAACATCAGTAAAGAAGTCTTTGCATTAATTCTCTTCTAATTCTAAAGATGGCCTTTCCAGGTCAAGCTGGCAGGGTGGGCAGGAATCCTGCTCAAGGTTAGATCATAGTATCCACCAAGCACTTCTCATAGAAGCTCAACTCATTTGTTCTAGACAATTACACCCTTTTCTCAATAAAATAATAATTAAAAAGTATTGGAAAAAAAATCATGAAAGCCTCAAAAATGAGGGAGTCCATTCAGAATAAAGCATCGACAGCATCAAAGAGCTCTGGGTTATCTCTCGCCATATTATATCTCCATATAATCAACTGCCTCATCTCACCATTTTGCAATAACAAGCAGTAATTCTCTCCCCACAATTCTATTTCCACTGTAAATCATTTCAATTCTGACATCTTCACTGGGCACTAAATACATGTGACCTTATCTAACTTAAATGTGGTATTAATTTTAACAAGAAAAAAATGGTTTATGAAATTCAGGAGCTTAGGGTAACTGGGGGGATATAGGTCTGCCTCAGGGGGTGGCATATGGATTTAATTTTCCCTACATTTTTCATCAAATTCAAAGAGCTACAGTAAGATTTTGCTATATGGTGGCACAAAATCTTAAGTCCAAATCTTGCCTAGAAGAATCAGGGGTGTGAATGATGCACTGGGCAAGAGAAATTCAGAACAGTTGAACAACAATTGCAAAACCCTACATAGACTCGATTTCTTTCCAAGCTTTTTCACATAACTCGCAGAACATTTTAAAAAATAATTGCTGCCTTGTTTGAAAAATAAGAAGATGCTCATATTATGAAATATAGATAAAGCCCAATTCTGCTTCCAGTTACACTGTTGAAGTATGGAATGAAGTTCAAGAAGTTAACCTGCTATGACCATGAGTTTAAAATGTGATCCTTTATGAGATAAAGAAGCCTTTCTGATTCTTCAACAGGAACTTTCTGCACTACAACAGGAAGGAAACCCCCATCTTAAAGATCTTCCTATCTTTCTATACATACAGTTTTCTCTCTTCTATTGTTTGTTTTCTCCTAAACATTTTCGTGCCACCTAGCAGAGACTGTTGCATACTCATACCTTCAAAAAAGGGAAATCTTAACTTGAATTAGCACTAACATTTATGGTAAGGACAACCTGGACACACACCCAGCTACATATTTTATAGGTACGTTAATCAGAAACACCTCATTTATTCCATTGCTTTTACTTGTGCTATTGAAGAAAACATCTTCATCGTCTCTAGGAAGTTTTCAAATAAGTTGTCTAAAAAGCCCTTTTTTTTTTTTTTAAACACCTTACCTATTAATTTTATTGCGCATCCCCTAACTCTCGTATTGTGAGAAAAACCCAGGGAATAATAATTTCCTGCTTGCCTGCAATACGCTCCTCCCTGCACTCCCTTCAGCCATCTTTCCCAGTCTGGAGAGTCTGAGGCTACTCCAGCTCTCCTCCCTTCTGCACCTCTCTTACCCTGGTCTTTTTAAAGATTTTCTAGTTTTATTACATCCCAAGTCAGAGGAAACTGGAATCTGGTAGAGACATGAATGTACCTGGGATTTACATACATGTGTTGCTTTCATGTTTTGTTCTGATTCCTTTCACTGCAGTTCTTAACGTGCCATCTGTGGTTCTGACGACTGTACTGCTAAGCACTAAACCAGTATTTTCATAGACTTTACCAAATCATGCCTATTTGGTACTAAGGAATTAAGAATATATCCCTCTGTACACTGGCATTTTTTTTCCATTTGCATCTAATTTATCAACACCGTTGAAAACAAAAGATGAATTTCACTTAGCAAGCACTACAAGTTAGATGTTTGAAGTGCTTTATGATATGCATCATGCTGGGATTTAATAGAATGACCCTGACTTGTATCCTTAGTGGGACATTCACAAAAAGCTTGTACCGAAGTCAGTCTACCTGCAGTGGGCAGGGTACTGCTGAAGAGCCCAAATTTGCACTACTGTTACTTCACCGATGACAATGATGTATGTCACAGACAGATTTGGCTTCGAATGTGCATCAAGCAAGACAGCAGATTGTAGAGGAAGTCGTGGAGACAGGTATACAAACCAAAAGTTCTCCCTTTGTACTTACAAGGTAAGACACAAAATAAGATATCAATATAGGACAGGTGACCAGAAGCAAATAGACTGAGACCATCTGCTTAGCATGACAGATGGTCATTTAAACTGCTGTCAAGTTTGTAGGAATGAGAGAAAGAACCTTAAAATAACAAGGTTTGGTTTGCAGGTCTTTTCATATACACTTGCTTCTGTAGATCAGGTGCAACACCTAAGAAAGCCTGACTATATGACTTCAGAATTGTAGTGTGTGCATGCAAAGCAAAAATAATAAGAAAAAAATCACCAGGTAAATTCATCAAGAACTGTAAGATGAGATCTCTCAGTAAAAAGGTGTTTTTAAAATAAGAGGTTATAAGCATATTTACTAAATCTTGGTAGAAATGAGGTAGAGAGTTTGCATTCTTCCTTCCCGCTAAGAAGGTTGCATGTCATTTTGCAGTTTCATCAGCTGCCATGGAAGCAGCAGAGACCACTTCCATCAGGGAGCTGAACGGTCTCCAAGAGCATGGTGTTCTATTGGTAGGAGAAATTATGAGACCTGGAGCACCTCACCCCCCACAAAAAGTCCTGTGCCACATCGAAGCCAAGACAAGCAATTTTTCCTACTGAAAGCAGACACATCTCTGCTTCAATTCATGATATATCAAAAACTCAGCTTGAAACAATACCAAACATAGTAACACAAAGGCTTAGAGAAGGAAGGTCCTTACACATCATCTCTTCCCTGCACCCACCAAAAAAACCAAAACAACAAACCCCAAACAAGTGCAGGAAAGGCATCCTGCTGGACTATTAAAGAGCTGGGAGCCAACAGTCAACACATTAGGTAACCTCATTATCCAGCGCCTACTGCCAAAGGCAAAACAGGTGCGAGGATACCAAAGCAAGAGGAAAACACAGCCTGTAAATAGAAATCTGCAATTTTAACGGCATTAAAACATTTCCAAATGTTCAGAGAAAAGCCTCACAGTGGAGCAGACATTTATTAATGGAAAAGTAGAAGAAAACTGTGACTTGCTGGAAAGAGGCATCATCCTTAAGACACAGCTTGGTTTTCCCCTTTTTTAGTTCAGACCAGTTTTAAGACTTAAGGGCTTGAGTTTCAGTTTGTTCCCCACAGTGAGGAACAAGAAAGAACAGTCGCTATCTTTTTTGTGTCAGATTATTAAGTTTATCATTTCAGGGGAATGGAACAGTATTGCCTTTTTCAGATTCAAAAAAATATGATGGTTCAACAAGAGAGGTCATACCACAATTGCCACCTTGCCCCTTCCACTTCCACTAATCCACTACTTCCAGTTCAGATCTGGAAATAACTGCTATCAGAAATAACTACTAACCAGTAGCAAATTCTGGTGAAGTTAGTGAAATTACACAGCTGCAAAGTCAAAGTGAGAATCACACCTTTTTCTTGAGCAAGCACTACTTTCAGATCCTGGAATCGGTATCTGGTGTATTGAAATACCTGGGCAAGAAAATAAAGACTAGCGGAGTTCCAAAAGTCATGGTTTTATAGCATCATTTTGATTCTCTGATACATTTTTTCACGCATTTAATATCAGAATTTAGCTGAATTTAGTTTAGTGCATTGCCTCAGTCCCCACACTTGAATAACACAATGCCCTTCCATTTACAACAAGGTACATAACACCTTAAAATTGCTCTTAATGAGGAAAATTCTTATGAAACAAAACCTCACATTTTTATTCTTATTAATAACCACTTTCAAGAAAAAGACATCAAGTTCCAGAATTGTCATATAAAAATAGTCTTCTATTTCATTTTTGTATTCAAAATACAACTTATTTTCAACGAAATTTACTTCCGCAAGCCACCTGCAAATGCTGCAGGACACACTGATGGAATTCAATTTCAAAGGATATCTGATGTTCCGAGCTTGTAGTATGAAGATCACATATGGTTTTTATTTATAAATTTTATTTATTTATTTCAGTGAAGCCATAGGATTTGCAGACTGGACTTCTACTGGAGGGAATGCACGTATGTGAAGGGAACATTGTACCACCTAAGAGTCAAAAATCTCTTTAGAATTATTTACTAGCACTCTAGATACTTTTTCACATTGAGAACATGATAATGCTGTCTAATGAATCTTTAACAGCCTTGATAAATTGGTTGGCAAGTATACACATCCAGAAAGTGAAGGATAGAAGGAGAAAAAAAAAGGATAGCTTTAACAGTTCAGACCAAAAGCCTGTCTACCCCAGCACCCAGTCTGTACTGATGGACAAGGGAAAAAGAAAAGGACTGGGACAAGAGAGCGAGTGTGTGAATGATTAACAGTGAACCGCAGAAGTTCTCAGCGTAACAGCTGGTATTTATACCCAGGACTCTCAGTCTTTCCAGTGCTTGCTTTCCAATGGATCACAAGCTCCTGAATCACCGTGGGTTGTGCAGCCTCTGTGCTCTGACCAAACATCTCACCCTCAGTGGAGCACAAAGCAGGACAGATATTTTAATCAAGAGGGATACTGAAACGATGTGAAAGACGTCAAACCAGGAAGCTCTAGAGCTATTAACCACACAGTTGCTCTCTTATGTGTGCACATATGCCCTTTTCGAATAGGGCCAGACCTCTAACAAAAAAAAAAAAAAAAAAATCACAGAAAATTGTTTTTCCCCTCTTCTGGCAACATTCCAGGGAATTTAATTTGCTTGGTTCATCTGTTGCTCTTCCCTATATCATAAACAGACTCACCCTGCGCTTCCTATAATCCAGAATACAGAAGTCAAACTATTACTTGTTAGCTTTCTTCAGGAGGATGGTTTAGTGATTTAAATGGAAATCTCAGAACCATGAAGGCTGGTTCCTGACCTCAGCCATGTCACTGTTCACCATGGTTAAGTTTCTTGGGATTGTTTGCTGAAATAATTTAGAAACATTTTGCACATTCTTTCCTTGCCTGTGAAAAACGCGAAAAGAAATTTTGGCAGTTTCATTACCTGCTCATAAATAGTTAAACTCACTGGTGGCAAAGGCTGTGCTAGCACCAAGTGAGTGCCTCTTGGTTACACGCTGCTCAGCTGCGCTGGGGGTTCTTACACAGCCAATTGTGAAAAATTTTTACCTTGGAAGGAAATACTTTTAGAGTTTCTGATTCCTGACTGATCTCCTCATGGAACTATTTCCAGCAGGTACGTCTGCTATTTAACAGGCAAGAAATGCAATTTAATTTACCATTTAACAAGAACAAAGTTTCCTATACTTTTTCCACCCTTCCATTATCAATCTGCTCTGGCACAAACCTAAGTGTCATTATTTCCACAGAGTCACGTAGACTGTTTTATTGAAGAAGAAAAAAAAAAATCCTTCCAGAAGTTTTTGTTGAAGCATCACTTTGAAAACTGTCTGTGTACAACTCAGAAATGCCACATTTGCTTTTTTCAGCTGTCACTGTATTTCCCCTAGATTTTAAGGACCCATGAACATTCTTCCAGTTAAAAGTCTCTGCATTTGACCTGGTCAATCCAGAAAAATGCAAACTATAGATTCTCAAGCACCTCAAGCAAATTCTGTGTTTCTAATGATGTTAACCTTTATTTCACTGTGTTTCAGAATAGCCCCTTCAGAAGCCATAAAATCATGAAATAAAAAGAACCAAGATAAAAACCAGCACTGCTTTCGACTGATGAAAAAAGAGTCATCTCTGTGTATGAAGCTCTCCCACATGGATTTAGTGTAATAACTCAACAACTCCTGTTATCCCTGATGCACAGAGGGTGCAGAGATTGCAATGGATTAAATGAGAACGTTGAAAGGGACGATCAAAAGACAGTACAGGCAATGTCACAACAGCATGACAATATAGAGGCTCTTGACATCCTGGCAACCTGCATGCTAAATACTGCTAGCTAAACCCAAACTAGAGCTTAGAGTCATTTATGAGGAAATTCTATCAAAACAGAAAGTGCAATGGAAATCACAGATGAACAAAATCACTAAGTAAATCCTGGCAGTAAGTCTCCCCTTCATACACATGCTTCTCTAATGTTTCCCTTGACTGACTGTTGTGCTGAAATAAGTTCATATGACAAGTCTGATTTTTTTCCTCTACAGATCACCATACTTTTCCAGCACAAAAACCCCCGAGTACAAATCACAGACTTGCTGAAATGCTTAGATTGGCATGTTATCTCATGTGAGAGCAAGGTACCAAGATCTCCATTGTAGAGACAAGGTATTTTTTTGTTAGGCAAATTGCACTGATTTTTTTTTATATAATGCTTCTGTATGATATTCAACAATTTTCCCTCCTCTGATAAAAGATATAGACTGATAACTCAGTATGTCTATAGTGTTCTTCATTCACATATTTCAAAATACAGATAATTATCACCAATTTAATAATGAAAATCCTGATACAAAGATCTCTTTCTTCTCATTCCAGAAGTAGAACATGGAACAAAACTTGTGAGTCTGAATGTTCAGTTCAACGTGTTCTCCAAATAATTTACATCCCATTATAAAATAATTAGACTGGCTCAGACTACAAAATGACCTTAAGGAAAGTTCAAGAATTTTGGGTCCTCGGATGCGTAGACACCCACGCCTGCTCAAAGCAAGTCTTAACATCAACAGTTCAGTGAACACTGAAACTAAAAAAAAATTCTGTTCTCCTTTAGTCCTATTCCCTCCACCACAATTAACTCAGCATTTATTTTCTCTAAGATAGCCCTTGTTTCAGCATCCCCTTTCCTTCCTTCCCCCCATCACATCTCCCAGGCTCGCCAGCTCCCACCCACGCTGCTTTCCTATCTGTCTGGATAACAGGCAGCATGTGCAACATTTATACTGGCTGACCATCTTGTAATTGTGAGCCAGCTTGTTGGCAAGATGATGCCTCAGAATGGGTAACATTTGGATTTTGCATACATGTATTTTTGTAAGAGCACCAATTCACACATCTTTCCTTTATCCAACTCCTGTTTTCCACAAAACTTACAGAAATGTAATTCCCTTGAGATACCAAGCTGAAAAAGAATATATGATATCACACTGTCTAGAGACAAGGGTGGAGGTAGATAGAATAACTGTCTTCAGATACATCACTGGGCTGCTGCAAAACGGATGAGTATTTCATGAGTAGGATGAGAAGAAAGAGGACTGAATTTCATCACAAAATATTCAGATTCGACATATAAGAAGTTATCCAACAGTTCTGGCTTAATTAACCAAATTGCTGACGGAAGGTTGGAATGGCATCGCTGGGGCTTTCAAGAACAGGTAAGTTGAAAGTGCTGGAAGGAAACCAGGTGTAGTTTGGTTCTACCTGGTAGGCAAAACGCCTTAAGAACTCATCCACCCTTTTTTGCTGAGATTCAGTTCACATTAAGAGAAGAAGATACACAGAAAGGCAGGGTATAAAACCACCACCAGACATCGTGAATTTATTTGTAACAGTCTTCAGTGAGCCAAGCAAAATGAACTAAACCCTGTCCTTATCTCTGTGAATTATGAGTTAAAGCATGAAGAAACAGAGGAACACAGAGCTCACTACAGTGATTCTCTGAGGATTCAACATCTTTTGCTCTGACCTCAAATTAAAAGGTTAAAAACCTGTAGGGAAGAAAACAACCAATTATAAATGGGTTCTGAAAATCAGCTCGTTTCATGTCTTGTATTCTTTATTCAGAACTGTTCATTTTATTCATCATTGTCTATCTTACCCTAGTCATTAAATATTCAGGCAGGGGTTTCTCTGTAACTTTAATAGCACTATGTTTTTTCTCCCTACTTGAGTAAAATTATTAAACGAATCAGTTTCCCTTTAAGAGCTGGATGGCCCTGCCAGCTTAGCCAACATGAAGCCTTTCCAAAGAAGTTTCTTGCTCATCGCAGTAAGGAGCGAAATATTTTAAAACCCCAAACTTCAAAATCCCAGATGGTCTTCAAGTCCCTTTTAAATAAACTGCGTTAGTTTAGTCAAATCTGCCCAAGAAATCCTTCTAATAGAGGCTGAAAACTATAAATGCTCTCAGTTTATTAAAAAATTATTTGACACCAGCACAGACTATTTCGATTTTTTTTTCCTCACATTGCAGAGCTCGACACACTTCTCAAAATATTTGCTTTCAACAAAGTGACAGCAGCCCCTCAAGAAGCATTATGTAAGAGCCAGTATTTGATTTTTTTCTTCTTTTTGGTTATATTTCATATTATATTGTCTGTTGAATAAAATGCTTTAAAAACATTAATGTAATATAGAGTTTCAGACTCTTAATCATTTTGACAGCTTTTCTGAAACTCTTCAGAGCAACGTTGGAGTAAAACCCCCACGCAATGCACAGCGCTAAAATAGGTGCAGAACCGGGGGAAGGGGAGAGAAGGGCTAGAAAGGTCTCTGCTCTAACACATGCATTCATTAGAAGAGAAAAACGCCTGGAAATTTGGCACGAAGAAGAGTGTTTAAATGAAGTCTGCCTGAGGGGATAGCCCTGACTTGCACTCTTACCAACTGGATGGATATCATGTGACCGTTAACAAGTATTACGTACCAGGTAAAAAATCTCTCCATAAGAAACCACAACGCCAGGCAACACTAGGTACAGCTTCAGAGACAATCATTTCTAAAGGGGAAATGTTTCTAGATTGATGCACAGTCTATCCCCAAACACATCCAGACAAAAACAACAATAAGCCAAAACCAAAGCGCACTAAATGCTGTGCTTTAGGATGTTCATTAAAGGTGAATTTGGATCCAAACTTAATTAATAGTCAAGGTTTCATGTCAGCTTATTTTGAATGGTGATTATTTTATGCCTTAACTCCAGTTTTTCAGTGTTTATCTTCATCTCAATACACACTTTAACTTTTAGACCTATGTTCAAGTTGTCTTCATCTTTTATCTCAGCTCTCTGAAAGGACTATTTAATCATTTAAATGCCAGAGTCCACATGCCAATTTACGTGCTCGCATCTGAAAAATCAAATCTACAGTTGAAACACAGCAACAGACTCAATGCGTACTTGGGTTTCCAAACCACAATTACTCAAAAAAAACCCACTTCGGAACCAAAACAAAGCAACCCTCATTCACACTACAGAAAGTTCTTGTACTGGCCTGAAGCCCTCAGTATTCATTGTCCCCCATAACACATGGGTAACTAATTTCAAATATCTATAAATAAAACACGTAATATTTCATACAAGGATCTATTATAGTTCAAACACCATAACAGGGGACATACCTGTAGCTGTCAAAGGGAAGTGGTTTATAACTTTTTGTTCTATATATTTCCCCTTTTGCAGGACATTTGAATGAAAAGAACCTCATGTGTTGCTTTTCAAAACATTACAGTTAGCAAAATAAACTAAAAGTTTAACATACATTTTATAAGTACACATTGCAATACTGCAATATTACATTCAGATGGAGACAACTCCCTAACAAACTACCGACAAGTTAACTAGCCACCTTCGCCCATTTTTCTTTTAACTTGTGATAGAGATGAATATTCTGTATGAGCTGCTTGCCCAAGAAAACCCAGCTCCAATTCAGCATCTGGAGGCTGATGAAGTATTGCTTTTGCCCATTTTCCCAGCTGCAGCTAACTAGCAAGAGAAGGTCAAGTGATTAACCCGAGGTCACCCAGTGAGTCAGTGCAACGGGATGACAATCATTAACACTCCTGGCTGCCACTCTCAACCCTTGTTCATCTACGACCACATACACAGCCTTTACCAACTTTAGCTCACAAAATTATGGACTAGTTAATGCCAGACAGAGAGAGAACAGGCAGTTTTCCCTGTACACAAGCAATGTCAATCCACTCAAGTCTTGATCTGTAAACACTCTTCGATTCCAGCACAGCTCTGCCAATACATCTCACTTCTGGGCTGTCGAACGCTGGCATTCGTGCCGTGGGCCCCGGCTGCACAGCGGCTGCCTGCTGAGCCAGATGGAGAGGTGGCTGTAGAACTAGACAATTAATTGGAAAATTCAACACCAACTTGCACCTGCATCCAGCAGTTCACCAACACCACAGAAAGCAAAAAGAATCTGATCAGAGCCATAGAGATACAAACCTCATAGCTGGGCGGGATACACTAACGTTAAACAGTATTCACTCACACAATGTTTTGAGAACAGTTAAAACAGGCATTACTTAAGCCAGAAACAAAAACAGTCATTGTCAATTAGCACCAATTGTGCAAGCCAAAACAGAAGTAGACGGTATATTCATATGCCGCATACAGCAATATCTGACTGTAAACACACATGTATAACTGTAGCTAGAATGAGAAATACAACTTCATATAAAGGTTGCTTCTTCAGTGGAGATTACAGCAACTCCAGACTGAAGAAAATGATGGTCAGAATCTTAATCAAAGTTTAAGTCCTAAATACAGCTCTGACTGCAGTGTCCCTTGACCCACACCAGCCAGCTTTAATCAATTTGGTATCAACTGTCATGAAAATAGGGTTGCAGAGGCTTTCCTCACTGAGACTGCTGATGGTGCATCCACACTGCTCTGGATTCATAGCTGTTGGTGTTGTGTCTGTGTGGGGTCACAGGCAAGGCTCATAGCACTTTGAATCCAAAGTCACATGAAAAATGTTCTCCTCGTAACCCAGGTCTGTACATCCAAGAGGCCTGGATGGTCCTGGAACTGTCATCTTTTGTCAGACTTGTGAGCACTTTTCCGAATCAAAACTGTGAAGCATCTGTGGCTCACCTACTGATGTTCTGGAATATCATCAGTCAATCATATCTGATACATTAGAGTTCCTCTGTGAAAACTAGAATCAGTTTCATTGCATTGATTCACTGCCAAAATGCTTCAACTGGTGTCACAGGGTAGTGGCATTTGTCAAGCAACAGCACCATGCAGGATTCAGCTTTAACAGACTTATCCTGCTCTTCAGTCAATGGCATGGGATCATGTGGAAAGATTCAAGAACTGAAAACAGATGGGAAAAGTATCTAACTCTTGAAAGGATAACACATTTATCCTATACCAGTGCTTAATTTTAGGTTTTCCTAAGGACATTACAGGTACAGCTCAGAACAAAAGATACCTGAATAGATAAGAAAACATAGAATTCCTATATCTGCATCAATTATAAATGAAAATATTTTAGTTATTAATTACACACTCTAGTGCTATGCAGCTACAATTAGTTGGTTTTCATGCTGGGATGAGACGAGAGAGAGAGAGAGAAACTGAGAACTATGGCATCAGTGAATGACTTCTGAAGTTACAAGATAAGCTTAGGATGAATGGGGAGACAGAACTTCACTAAAAGGAAAATAAAAGCAATTGTCTTGAGCCTTCTATACATGGACTGACCATCTACTTTTCTCTGCCAAGCAGCTTGACACACTAAGCACTACCAGCATTTTTAAGTATCACCACTCACAATCTTGGACAGGTAAACACAGGCTGCTTATACAGCAAAGAGAAGGAGAGTAAGATGTAGGCCAAGACAGCCAGCAGATTCACCTGTGGTTATCCCAAGGGCAAAGGCCACTCTTTCTTTTCACTCTCACATATGCTGTCTCTTGATGGTGGTACTTTCCAAAGTGACATCATCTTCATTTCTGCTGCTGCTGCTTCAAGGAATAGTATTTCCAGAGAGTTCAGATCTCAAACAAACGAGCCCCCAGTACAGCTAAGCATGTACAAAACAAATTAGAAAAGTAGCACTTGTATAGCACCTTTTATCCCAAGATCCTAAAAATAAAAGTTTTGAATAAACCAAATAATGCCTTTAATTTGAAGACAGTTCCTTCAGTTCGATCATTAAAAGAATAATAGAACAACAACAAAAATAAGACCAGTACAGTGTATAGGTCCTTATTTACAAGTCATCTGTCCCTATTTCAATCCTGGAGGTGGTCTTTTAAGCCAGATAAACCTGCCCCCAACTGACAAGTATTTTGAATTCTTAGTTCCCAAGCACTCAAGGCTTCAGCAGTACAGTAGTCACTAGAGCTCTTAAAATTCAAGCCGCACACAAAGTTGCTTGATCACATCTATGAACTATACGTTCTCCTCTCAACCATCCCCATTGGAGGGTGTTCTGCACAGGAAAGAAAACAAAGTACAGTCTTACAAGTACTGCTCACCAAAGTAGAAACATGACCATCCAACTCTTAACCAGCACCAGAACAAAGAAACACTCCCAGGAACTGATCTCATTTCCATCTAACAGAACACGTACAACAAAGCCCTTAGTTCTTAATTAGTATTTGTATTAGGAAGATTCAAAATCAACTGCTTAGAGGGTCATGGAAGACAGGTGTACTTTTATAACAACAGGTTTTTATGGAAGAAAAGGCAAATGGCTTTCTGTAAGTTGTACAAAAAGTAGACATTTCAACTGCTCCCAGGTTGTGGCAGTAACCCAAGATATTGCCATGCAAGGTACCCCATTCCCAGTCAATTCAGTCTTCTGTTTGAGCCCTACTCAATCATTGTGGAGAGCACCTAGGGCAGGAACGAACACCTTGCATCTCTCTGCTGTAACTAATTTGGACATATGGAAGGAGGCAGTGATGCCTGTGTTCTTTTTGGCCTAGGAAATACCATCTGCAGCTGTGAAATTCACACGAGCTCCGAGTTGGTAAAGAAAACAGATGGCAAACAGAAGCAAATGGTTAAAACGTTCCCTCCACTGCAACACATGTGAAATCCCTTATTCCAATGGGCTGCAATAAACCTATGACTGTCAGTGCACATATAATGTGTTGAAGAATTTTTCTTCACAAGGAAATAAATCTGATTTTTATCTAAGCTGGCAGTAAACAGGGTCAAATATTTAACTGTTTCTGTGGCAACTTCCCTATTGTTTTTCAATTTTAAGTTTGTTTTTTTTTTTTTTTTTTTTTTTTACCCCCAACANGATTTTAAGTTTTTTTTTTTTTTTTTTTTTTTTTTATAACGCCAACAGAGTGCTGCATAGCTCCGGGTCATAAGGATGTGAACAAAGGTGAAGAGGGTCCATGGCAAACACCAACTGTCAAGTGAACAAAGTAAACTTTTATTGTAAAGAGCAAACTGTGGTGCCAGAGAGAGGAACTTAGCTTCACCAACACTGCATTTATTGTGCATGGTTTAGTCAAGTGATTTATATGGATTACACCACATTTTCCCTTTTTGAAGCTTGCTTTGATAATCAAAAAATCTTTTTGTAATTTACATTAATAGCTCTGCAACATTGTGGAAAATATTAAAAAAGACCTTTATATTTTTGGCACCTCCTACTGCAGAGGACTGCACACAATCAATGCTCTTTTGAACTGTTCCAAAAGGTTTGGCAAGAATTTGAGGTACACCCATAATGTCATGAAAGACCCTGTACTGAATCCTCAGAAAAGCTGGTCAGTGAATGTCCAGGTCAATAGTTTTCTGAGGCCCAAGTCCACAGCATGCCTCTGCCAGCAAGAAAAAACATTACACATAGAAGTCACTTTCATTATCTTAGTACAGCAGGTTTTAATAATAATAATACGTGTTATAGAAGTGTTATTTCCACAGCCAGTGGATCCCAAGTTGGCAAATACTTTCAGGCCATAAAAGGATGTCACCACAGAAGATATCAGAATGAAATCAATTAAGAACCAGACTTTTCCAGCACATGTTACCGCCTCAACAGCACAAGCAAAAGAAAGCACAGCAGAGAAAAGTGCAATATAGTAATCCAAGATTGGAATTCAGAAACACACAAGTTTTTGATCATAACTACTGTTATGTCTGAATTTGGATGAGTTCCTTTTTTTTTTTTTTTTCTTTCCTTTTTACATTTTCTTATCAATAAAAAACTTCCTACCTCAGATTAGGGTTGAATAAGTGACTAAAAGGAGAAAAAAAAAAAAGTTTTGTAAATGCAAAGAAGTTAGCCCTAATGGAAGTCACGTGGATGCAGCATGCAGTGCTGGTAGCGTTCTGTAACACACTCACAGCTTAACCTAGCGAGAACTATCATAAAACTGCCATCAAGACAGGTATGCTGGAAAGAAAACAAGAAAAAAACAAGAAAAAACCCCACAAAATTGAAAGGGCATTAATAAAAGCTGGATGATTGTGAAGTATCTTACCTGCCAGTTCATAAAATGGTACTTGAGAAGTACCCATCCAAAGAAAAGCATAAAATGTAGGATAAAATGCATGGTGGGTAAGAATGGGAAGTGTGTGAAGCTCAATTCATGGTGCCAAATTTGAGCTGAAGGCAAACTTTTTCCAAAACTTCCCATCAGGAGTATGTGGCTTTATCACTTCTGTAAAAGTAAATATCTTGCTTTTTTTCCACCTCTTTTGTGCCCGCTTTGTGAGCTTCAGGAAAAACTGAATCAAAACAGGATCTGTGCCAGTCTTGGGCACTAAGGACAAATATCAAAAATTATCTACCTGTACACTGTATATTTGGAACTGTATAACAAATTGTAAAGATACATTTTAATCCCTATTTTTTTTATTAGTACAAGAGAGTGTAAATATAACTACTAATGTAAAATGACCAACCAAATCCTGGTCCACAGAAGAATCAGTTGTTTCCCATGTGATTCTCAAACTAGTGAGAGGGCTTTGGAACACTGGTTCAGTTTTATGAAGATGAGAAGTGCCACTAAGAAACATTTTCAAGCTATCAGGCCCCGCAAAAGCAGAACGACGACGTCTGGCTGCACTGCTCTAGAAGTGCTCCTCTGCACTCTGCCAGGGCTGTTCACGTGACACGAGGAGGACGAGGCAGAACTTGAAGCAAATATTTGCCATCACTAAGGTACCAGATCTACAGGCTACATGAAGCTAACGTCTAAACTTTCTGATTCAGGAACATAAAATTTAAGCTTTCATTGTCAAGCTAGAGCCAAATCTTGTTCCAAAGATATGCCAAGACCTATAGCATCTTCTCCCAGGGCCAGAAATCAGTATTTAACTCTAGTAGAAAGCTAGGGACACCTAAAATTTCCCCATATACATATTTCTTTTTACATGCAGTGAATCATCCCCAAAAAATTCCTTCCAAACATTTTGAGACTAGCTGGATACAGGTATTTGGATAATACAGTATTTGCACATAATGGAATAATAGGAACAAAACTAAATTTTGGGGACTGACCCAGAAAAGAGAAAAGTCTGAAACAAAATACAATCCTTAGCATCTAGAGGGATTTTTCCCACGTATTGAATATTAAACAGAAATAAACAGGTAGGAGATTAAGCCTACATGTTTAAAAATAAAGCCACAGATGTCAGTTCCCCCCATGAAGTGTAAGTGATCAGATCCGTCAACAGCACGCATCAGATAAAAGATGTGATGAATTAGCACCAAAGAACCAGGCACTGAATTTTATCTGGTTCTCACTGTTCTGCATCATTGGGATTCTGGGAGTTCGCTAAAATCTCACTACATACAAACAGGATTGACTTCCAAATTTTTGCAACTATTAAGATGCTATTTACTCTCAACATCTGCATCAGTTCAGCTTCAGAATTCACCCAAGCCTGAGCTAATTCCATATTTAATCATATTAATTCCAACTTCAGCAGTGACAATAAGTAAGCCTCATCCACACGCTGAACAAGAAAAAGGAAAGGCAGAAATTTATCTCTTAAAATAAAATACCAGTGATTAATAAATCACATGTTTATATCTCTTTGGAGGGATACTTCTATTATAAAGCAATTCCAGCCAGAGCATTCCATGCCAAATCAAATACTCATATGAAAAGAAAAGACAATTTCTGCCAGTTCTTATGTCCAAAAAAGCTTTAAAAATTGGAAAAATGAAAGCATTTGCCCTCTTTCCATGAAGATCCAGAGTGCTGGGCACTGGGAAACATAATGTTCCCATTGATCTCCAGTAAGAGGTGAATAATAATAATTTCAGAGTTATGAGAAATAATTCAATGCATTCCACTGTGTGTCGGGGGAGTGGGGGAAAGCAACTCCTTTTGATACTATAGAGACTTCCCTAGAAGCTAACTGCATTGTAGAAGAATTCAGATCTCCCCCACCATGTTGTCCAACTGAAGATAAGTTTTTCTCTCCAGTTACAGAGGATTTGGAAAAGCTGTCAGAATGACAACAAAAAGAAGACAGAAGAATTTATTTATTTATTTTAAACTTGGGTATCATTTTCCCTTACTCGATAGGAAGCTTATCAAGATGATCAGCTTATAAAGCTCATTTCAGAAACTTGTCAGTTCCAGGGAAGAAAAGCGGTAGTTGCAGAAACACTTTAGTCAAAGTACTAACACAAAGCTGGGTACTAGTGGAAATAGTATTCCCCCCCACCCATAAAACAAAACAAACAAGTATTCTCCAGAAATACTAGAAGAACTTTGGAAAATTTATGCATTTAAAGTCAATTTGAAATTTAAACAAAGCAAACCAAACACCCAACAACAATAAAAACACCCACAAAAAAAACCCCAAACCAATTGAAAATAAAATGTGACATAATTGACAACCAGTACTTTTGGTTCTATCTCCATTTCTCACCAACCTTACAAACTGCAAACCCATTTAATTTTTCACATAAATGAAGGTATTTTGATAAGGACAGCCTTGCTAAATAACATGAAACATTTAGTGGCTTTTCAATGAGAGTCAGATCCAGCCTGAAGTGCTAGTGAAGCAAAGGAGTCTGGAATATACTGCTTAGGTTCTTTATAGTATCTCCATCTCCAGGGATATAATTAATTTAAAATTTTGCTTTTCCATTGAAAGTTTCACAGCCCCCTGTTTAGGTACTCACATGTCCATGCTTTACCTTACAGTATAGCTGCAGCAACAGCAGAAGTTTATACACATCTGGGGAGCCATTCCAAAATAACGGTTCTGATCTTGGGGACTTGTGAAGAGATGCACATGCTTCCTTCTAATTTTGCAATCAAGGAAAATAATTCTGCTGAAAAAGCACCTCCCAAATTATTGGTTCTCAGACAACCTTCACCAGTCATGGGAATATGAGATATTTCAAAGTTGTCTCTGCTCTCTGAAGATGAATCTGTCAAATAACATGGTGGCAGCTATAGCCCTCTCTTCACCTGCTGGCTTGTCACTGCTTCTCAGTGTTTTCCTCTACCCATCTACCATTACGGCAACTTTGAGTTCATAATCTCCATTTTGATAACAGAAGATGATATCATGCTCAAAACCAAAAATAATCCCAGGTTGAACACCCAACTAGTGAAGGTTAGGTTCCTGACAAAATCATCCAATTAAGACAAACCTGACCTTTTTAGACTAAGCAATTTGAACAGATGACATGCCAAAATATTCAACTGAGAAACATTAGAAGTCTCACCCCTTTTTTTTTTTAAATGTTCCCTTGCCTGACTAATTTCAAGTTCTTTTAAAAATAAATAAATAAAAATCCACCATGCCCTAAGTTCCATTGTCCAAAAGACAAGCCACATTGAGTCAGTTCTGGCAAAATCTATAGGAAATGCCAAGAATAAGTTTTGTTGGAAATGTTGTTTTGACAGAATTACTGAGAAAACACTGATAATATTAATCTCTAATGGCACAGAGCAAGAAGGCCAAAGAGAGTTAAGAAAATGCTATTATTTCCTCTCCATTGTAAGGCTTTAGATTCTGCTATAGCAGAAAAGTCAGCTGCTGCGCTGAAAGCATCACTTCAAAGGTAAAGACAACCAGCAAAGAGACTTGGCATTTTTCCTCTGATCTTTTAATTGCTAAGTCAGTCTCAAAGTCTGTCTTAAATTTGTCATAATTTATGTTATTTCTCTCATAACACATTCGTATGGCACATAATCCTGTACACTGTAACATAGGCTTGAAATTTTAAGGAACAGGTTTGCAATGAATTATTCCAGAGAGAGAAAAGATTATCACAGGAGGATATTCAAGTCTACTTGCTACTAGAAAAACACATCATGATACGAATTTCTAAGAGTTCTCAGAGGTTCATTGCTTTATTTCAAAAGGAATTCAGCTGCAACTCCCCTTCCCACTGCGCACAGATATTTTTTTTCTGTTGAACAGTGTTAAAATAGTTGTAGAGGAAACTGTAGCAGAAAGTTTTGACTCCCTCTATCCTACCCCGTAAGGCAGTCAAACAAGGCTTGTAACTAAACACAAATGGTGCTGCTAGCAAGGGCTGGAATGCCCATCTCGCCACACGTGACAGCCCAGTGACAAAGCCAGAGGCTCAGTCACTCTGCCTTTAAAAAATTAAGGTTCCCTGTATTGTGTACGCAAAGTGGAGCAGCTTCAGCAGGTGAGAAATCATTCTCTTACTTTTCCCATACTCCACGTATAAGACTGAGGAACGGATGCTTTTCCTGTTTTACTTACAAGGAGGACACAAGGGTTAAAGCAGTTTGTCCATGGTTAACTCATAAGTATTCTCTCAGCATGGCTACAGGTCAATAAAAATAAAATATCTCAGAACACTTCATTTATGGCTACCAAGACAGCTCATGCATAAAGACCATCAGGGTTCTTAATTTGCCAGAAAGTTCTTCCAACATGCTCAGAAACAGGAATTTAGGCTCCCGTTAAAAATATTGGTACATCTGAATTTCGTACAGCTCCTCGGTTTCACAGTACGTAACCTATATTTAAGCAGCAGCACACTTTGCCACATGACACTCTCTATGCTAAAAGTTTACAGAGGTTCAAGGGAACATCAGACAATTTAACGAAAGAAATTCAGAGGGTTTAAAGTACAATCTGTCTGAAGTAGTTCTTGAACCCCAAATTCTTGGGAAAAAGTTTGGGGAAAGTATCCCTAAAATAAGATTACAATACTTTTCCCTAGCCATTTGCTTTCCACTGGATAAAACAAGGTCCTATAAGACCTTATACCTTATCTAGAGTAATTAGTAATTCCCATATCAGCACCAAGATAGATAAATAGTGAGGAGACTCCCGTACCAGCCCATGTAATTTCCATCCACAAGCGGCTAATGTGGCCTAGAAGATGCTTTGGGATTCAGGTCTTGCAGCTGACTGGTTGGACCAACCTGCTTTATCAGCCTGCAAGAATCAGGCTGGACAGTTATCTGTTCGCGATTACAGAAAGACCATGGAATGTCTAGGTTGCTTCCCAACTTTATCCCAACAGCTATGTGCTTTACAGGACAAGCCAGTTAATTTCTTTATGTCTAACTTTCCCCATTGGGGTAAGCTTTCACCTTTATTTTAAAGCAGTTGCGCATTAAAATAGAAAAAAGTTGCAATCATAACACATAATCTTTTTTCCGTAGTTATGAAAGTGGACGGATGCCTTTTCTCCCCATGTTATTCTGGATTCTTCTTTAACAGCCCTGAAAATTTAAAGCCATCTGGTAGCAGCTGTGTCTTGACTGCACACCTGTGCTTGAGCTGAAGCGGGGAAAGTTCAATAAGGATTATACTGTAGGTGCCAGAACGTCTCATTCATTCCAGAAATATCACACAGATTTAATATTCTGCGCCCCCCCACTTCCCCCTTAACTGGTTTTTACTTTACTCAGAACATACAGATTAGAAAGACAAAGCAATTTCTGGAGAGCACAAAGCCTTTGCTGCTAGGCACATAGCAAAAGTTTCCATGAATCTCTGTTGATCCTGGACCTGCGCTTGCAAACTATATTGATTCAGGACAAAAATAGGCCTTTGGCTGGGCACTGTGGCTTTCCATAGATATCTACCCATCAGCAAGCCAAAGCAAACTGTACTAACAGTGAAAAAACACCATTCTGAGCAACTAGACAATACCAAGCTTGGTAATGTCTGCAGCAGCAGGGACCATACGGTCAAGCGCAATTAGGGAATACTCTCAGGATAGTATCTCTGATTATTTCGTTGTCTAGCCCTTCCTTTAAATTAAAGAAAATAAGCAAGCTGCATATGCAGGACACACAAAGAACAACTTGCCAACCTACAGAAGTTCAGAACGGGTCAAGCTAAATAGGTCACTAATGATTCTTTTTGTATAGCATGGCACCACTCCACTGCTGCTGATTCACTCACTCCCATCATCCTTGCAAGGACACACCTTCCTGTAAGTAGCCTAAAATATGGGATCTTCCCCATACTTTAATCTTATTACACTAGGGCTGCTTGCCATAATCTAGCACCGGCTTTATGCCATTGACTTTAGCTTAAATCCTTCCCCAGAGCAGCTCTCATCTTGTTCCCACCTCTTCTTTATCAATGCAATGCCCTACAGTTTCTCCTCCAACTCAGTGCCCAGCCAATGCCCTAGTATGGTTCAAAGAATGCTATGTTGTTAAAGGCATTAGCACTTGAATTCAAAAATAAACCCCAAACTATCTGCAGATAATTATTACCGACCCCATGCCATTCTCTGCTCCATCCATCTTTTCACCTCCACCATCATCAGTAAGGCTTTGAAATAAGCAGCATTCTCTCAAATGGCAAAACGCAGAAGCTGAGCAAAACCCCAGGCATTTTTTTCAAGGAGTAGGGCTATAAATGTAAAACCTTGCAACATTTCAAGTTCGGTAACTATTTTCCCTTTTATGGTATCTTTGATTCTTGTAGTTAATAACTGTGTAGATTTCATGAGTGTTCAACAGCTGCCACAAAGTGCCGTGGGATTTTTCAGCATTAAACAATCTGCGTGAGATACAATTTCCTTCTAAACCCCTCGTCTCTTTATTAATCCATCAAAATGAAGCAATGCAATATCTAATCTAAGTTTAGCTGCTCTCAAAATCCTTCTCTATAAGACATTAGTCACACTTAGATGCCCTCTCTCTTTAAAATCAATGGACACTTCCGTTCTAGCTGGTAGTGATAATGCGTCACCTGCAAGAGTAAAGTAAAAAGTATTCCTCGATAGGAACATAATCTTTTTAACAGAATGCAGTTTTCCAGAGCTGGAAAAAGAGCAATTTTTTCTTTCAAAAAAACAACATATAACCAAGAACAAATTTCAATATGCATAGCAGCTTTCAACAAAAAGTTGTTTAATCCAAAATTCACCATTTGCTTGTCTCCCATAAAAAACTTTTTGCGCAGCAATTGAATTCAGAAAGAGAAAGGAAGGAGGTTAGTTTAAATTTCATTACAAGAAATACCTAAGCAAGAGTCTTGGGTTTGAGCAAAGATGAGGACAACAAAGAAAAGTAGGCTCTTCCTTGAGGGACAGACTGCATCATATGAACTTCCAAGAAAATCTGATGGGGTTTCCATTCCCTGTAAACAGGAATATTCTATTCATCAATCCCGTCCTGACATGAATACTATGAGGTTATAAATGCTTCTCATTATATACAGAAGGAGCCCAGGCCAAAACGCAATGTTCTAGCCCCTCTACAATAGAGTTTTGGTTAAAATCCAAACCAGACTTGCAGGCTGACTGTGTTTAAACAGACAATATGCAACACCACTGAGCTCTGGGTAGCTGAAGCAGACTAATTTTTTTCAGTTTCGGCAAAGTCACTGTCATGTAGAGCTCTGAGTTTCAGACTCCTATTGTTCCATGTTCCTGACTTGCAGCTAACCAGTCATTTGCACAAGAAAGTTTGCCAGAGCTCAGTTTCCATTCTCCACTGAAAACTACCTCCTGAGAGAAAATAAATAAAAAAGTAATAAACAGAGGTACTTGGGCAACAAGGGGTGTGCTTATCTGGGATCAGATCAACCCAACCACTCACTACAATTAAGGTTTCTTCAGAGCTGGCTGCTCTGAAGTAAAGGAGTTTTGATACATTTTTGG
Source organism: Aramus guarauna (assembly GCA_013400195.1). Classification (NCBI taxonomy): domain Eukaryota; kingdom Metazoa; phylum Chordata; class Aves; order Gruiformes; family Aramidae; genus Aramus; species Aramus guarauna. The sequence goes on along the minus strand of VXBL01002079.1, from coordinate 689,010 downwards.
TCTAGCTCTGATGAGATTATGTCCCCATCCCCCCCACTCCCCAATTAATTATGTATTCACTTACAGAACAGTTTGGCTTGTAACACACCACAAAACCCTGTCACAGAGGGCTACTTCATCATCATCCCTGGCCTGACTTGAACCAGAAAACAGGGACTACAGGAACAGGCATTCACTATACATTTGGCATCCAGTTGGTGCATCTCCTTCATGGCACTCTTCCCCACAAGGCCTTGTTCTCAGAACAATCTGATGAGAGAGCTTGAAGACTACATTTAATAAACTTTTACTGATAAATCCTTCTCCAGCATCAGTATCTCCTCTGCTATACTCAGACGGAAAAAAAAAAAGATTTCTTTGTTGACCTCCATGCCACAGTCTACGTTAGACCTACACTATTATTTCTTGGCTCCGTAGCGAGTGCTCCATGTAAGGGTAAAAGACTGAAGACAATCTCATACTTAGGCTGGATGTTAAAAAATTAAATCCTTTCGACTGAAGTTAGTCAAATCGGTTGAGCAGCACTCCAAAACCCTCACTAATTCAGTGTTTCCTTTGTTTCCCTTATGATGAGAATGTCTGTTCATGAGAATGAACCTTGGTTCAACCTTGATTTTCATAACTTTCAGTAACTTGCTCCAAAGGAATTGTTATCCGAAAACAGTATCCATGTACTTCTTGGAGGTTATGCAATGCCACAAGTGATTCAAACAGATGAAGTCTGGCTATCCATTGGGGGAAAGATGTTAAACAAATCATAACTATCTGTGATATATTCATCACCACAGAATATAAGCATCCTTCAATTTAAAGTGTGTAAGATCTTCTACAGTACAAGTTTAAACCAAAGCTACTTCATACGCATTATTTCATTCTATTCCAATTAATTTTGATGATGCTCCATCATGATATCCGTGTATGAAGTCCCATACCACCACTGATAAAGGCAGCACTACTTTCAGTGCAGTAACAGGGTTGTGGTAGCACTTCAGGACTTAGTCTAGAATCTTGCCCCTGCTGCACTAGCCATTGTAGAATGGAACAAAAGACAGACTTGCACCCAATAAATGATCCTCCACATACTTTAATGCCTATTTTGCATTTGTGAATGCGATTCGCTTGTAATCACTCAGTAAGTTAATACCAAGTGGGATTCAGCCAAGCTACAGTGCTTAATTTACCAGTGCTCATAAGACACTTTGAAATCCTGTAATAGGAAATTTCTAAGAAGGACAAGAGATTAAAGGAAAAGCTTTAAGACTGTCAAAATGCAAGAGTTGCCATTTGCTTCCACACAGATCTACTTGGGAAACAGTTCCAGAGCCAGTACTTTAATGGCTTACATACTGTATTTTTTCAAAAGCCATTAGGGCCTTAGAAATCCCATGGTGGTTATTTGGCACGACTGGAGAACTTCCATGCCAGAAAAACATTCTGCTCGCCAGGATGAGGTAGGGGAGGCTCCTCTTTAATTGGGCTGGTGACCAGTTCTCTTAAGGAAGGGCTTTTACTTTGTTATTCAAAACCACTTCCTTGAGGATAAGGAGAAAATTTAGCATGTGAGCTGCCCAATCAAAAAGCAAACACACAGAAACATGCAATATCAGATCAGAGGGAAGCTTTCAATCTGGGTTTCAGAGATCACTTATTGAACAGATGTGGGGAAAGCAGTTTTGCATGGTATTTAAAAAAAAATAAAGCTCTGGTAGAAAGAGGTAATAAATACATTGAAGAGATGTCAAAGGTACTTACAGATTTTTCTTCCAATTTAATTTCCTTTCAAAAACAACACACAACTTCATTGTACAGAAAGAAAAGGTTGTGCTCATATTTATAAAGTTGTTTACAAGATTCTACTTTAAATGCACATCTTCACGCCCAGATCCAACACCATCTAGAGCAGTGTTAAATAAAAAAATTCAAATACTTATGTCATACCATTAAAATAATATTTAGCCATTCACTTTCAAAACAAACAAAAAAGTTAAGCAGTGTATACAAATTTAAACAGCTGCTAAACTCACATCAACCTATGATGTGCTCAAAGTTTTAAAAAAAAATAAAATAAATCTGTTAGTGTCTTCATTTTCCCAATTCAGTAGGGTTTGTTTTTTGTTTGCGGTTTGTTTTTTTAGAGAAGTTGCAGAACTTGGAAGTCCAGATTATATTGAAGATTCAGGGGATTCCTCTAGTTTGGATTAGCTCCCAAACTCCTAGATGCTCACTTTAATTGAAGCATGATGATTTTATTCTCTTTTTACTCACACTGCTTTTGCATCAGTACATGTATCCCAATCTCTTAAGTTTCAAACAACATTATGAGGTAAAGAATCAGATCCTTTAAGTTCAACCTGTTGTGACTTCTCATGCATATATTGCATATTCTCCTTGCAACTCAAGTCCAGGATTTCACAGTAATTCACTGAAATCATGTAAAGTTTAGGGGAAAATGGTTTCATCTTTCTATCCCATGCCATTCCTCAGCACTTTGAGTCAGCAGAAGGCTCATTCACTATCAAATAATTACCTTCAGAACTTGCAATAAGCTCTTCTATGTAAGCCCTGTGAGAATAGGCATAATGGAGTGAGCTGCAGAGGTGCAGAGGTTGCAGTAAACGTGTTGATTACTGAAGCACTAGATGGCACCCGAGCATTCAGCTCTTCAGAGGTTTTTACAGTCCTTTTCTTACCCAGATTTGAAAACAATACAGGTACCTGAATTTTACTCAGATCAAGAATGAGGATTTTTAATTATTTATGTGGGAATGTGTCTTAGGAAATACCATCTAATATAGTTGTGCCAGATTACAAATGAAAAAATTAAATCATTATCTATTCTACATAAGCAAATATTAGTTCTTCTAAATAAGAAAATTTTACAAATGTGTAAGCAATTCCATTATTGCAAGGTGTTTAAAAGCAGCCTTTAGATTACAGAAAAATATTATGCTGGCATGTTTCTTTTCTTCCTGCCACTAAACAGTCAAGAAAAAGTTGTAATTAATTTCTGAAAATCCACCTGGGTGCCTCTGTCAATGCCAGACAAGTCAGCAGAGCTGATGGCATGCAAAGACATGTCCTGAAACAACAAGGTCTTTGTGCGTTTTGCCAAACAAATTGGCATGCACCTATTTCCAGTGCTATCAGGATGCAAGGAGGCACTGTTATCTCTAGACAGCATACTGATAAGAAAATTCAGGCTTTGAGCAATTAAATGAGATGGTCAAAACCACAGAGGAAATCTGTGTCAGAGCAAGGAAATGAAGAAGTGAGGCCATTCCAGGTCAGTGACTTACCCAGGAGGCAGATCTTCCCTCTTGCTCCCAGCAAGTCTTGGGACTTGCTTAAAGTGCATGTCAAACAACTGGTAGCAAGCAAATTCCATTCAGGACTCGTACAGAGCAGCAAAGGATTTGAAATAAAGCAGCTGGCCTGTAGGTGGATGAGGGCATCCTTTTCAGAATTCTCATACAACCAATATTCTCCTTTTCTGAAGCAAGGACAAAACAGAATGTTCTATCTTGTCTCTGAATTATTGCCATGAAACTTTATTATGGCAGAGAAAAGTGCAATGCCAAGACGACGAGCACAAAGTTTTAGGTACATTCTAGATCACCGAAAGAAAAGACCATGGCAGACAGACAACACAGAAAGCTATTTTATGGTGGTATTATGGAAAACAAGACTAGTAGATAAAGAACCGCTTAGGAAGTAGAGATACTGGAATGAAAAAAGTTATACAAGCAACAACAAATGTGCTATGGTATTATTTAAAATAATAAGAGGCAGAGATATCTAGACCTTGTTAGTGTTTAAATTAGACTATTGAAATTGATTTTTGCAAAGCCCACTTAAGTTACACCAGGGTACATGAGGTCAGAATTGGACCCAAAGAACCTAATCTCTCACCATATCAACAAGTTAGCAGGTGGTCAAGACAGTCCAGCTGGAGAACAGGCTCAAATTTTCAGTGAGCTAATTCACACTAATCTTTCACTTCTGCAGACCTGGATTCAAAACTTAAGATCATGAACTAAAATTAGTCTGCTGGTTTCATTCTAGTCCCCATTTGTGCACGGCACAAAACCACCATAAAAAGTGTCATGACTGGCAATGTCTCTGAGACAGGCCCAGTTCTGGAATAGCAGGAAATGTTGTAAGTTCGGACCGAAGTACACGGGCACAGCTGTGTATGGAATTTTATACTCTCTGCCCACATTATGCTTGCCAAAGCCAAATGTTTTTTCTCCTTGACTTCTCCAAGTGCCACATTCATGCTGAAAAAATAAAAAGAGAGAAAGGAAAGAAAAGAAATACAGAATGAATCATTGCAGTCACTGGAACCAACATTGTACTGATTCATGCTCTGTACATGAGCAGTAAAGGTGGTGATATTGCATAGGGTATAAATTTGCACAGAGTTTATTTACAGTATCTACTCTGAGGTTTGTTTTTATCTTTAACATAGTACATAGCTTCTTTTTGTCCCACAATGATGGTGCACATTGCTAAACTGGGTCTATAACTTTTGAACTAGACTAAGTCAGAGCACTGTAAAACCAGAAGATTTTCTCACTCAAGTGACTGTCCCATCTTAGCTGACTAGTGACCCAACCTGGAAACATGCTTGAATTTATTAATATAAAATGTTCACAGTTACCCATGGCAGTTCACTGGATGAACTCCAGCCACATAAAACAAAGATAATCAGCCACATGTCAATAAGGAAAAAAATCACATCCAGCTCATAAGTCCAATATAAAATCACATATAACATACAGGCAGTCATATTCAATAGTTAGAATCTAAAAGAAGGGCTCCTGAACTACATCCTATCCCTCTAACATAATTTAGTATTGAAACAGGGATTTTGCACGTAAAATTTCTCCCATACACCATGAAACTTCCAGCCAAAATGGGCAGTCAAAAATAAGGTCTTCCAGTAACACATAAGGTAATATAAAGAAAAGAGCAGCTTCAGGCAGTTCTGAGATCTTTAAGATAGCAATAAAGGAACACACAAGACTGAGTTAAAATGAAAGAAGAAGGAATCGAGCGATATAGGAGCTTAATGAATTGTTCTATTTGACAATTATCAGCCATAAATAACATGACTCCACTACATCACAGAATTGAATGAGACTAGCTGACTGGAATTAAATAAAGCAGGACCGTAGCTTTTGCCAGCAAAAATACAAAAGCCAGATAACAGTAGCAGCAGTAGTTGCTGTTAATCCCAGGAAGCTGTTTTTCTCCTTTTGCCAAAGCAGCCATTCTCCCCAAGAGCAATTCTCATTCCGAGGCCAAGGTGGTGCTCAAATATAGTAAGTAACAACCACCTTTCTCAGAAGCTACCTGCTTCAACTCTACCCCTTCCAACACACTCAAGCAGGGAAAGAACCCAAACAATTTACTCTCCAAAGGAGGACTTTGACTTTCATGCAATGGTGTTCATACACATAGCTACTAACATAAAAACGTGCACAGTCAAAACTAGCAGTTTAAAAATTAAATGTTGTATGAATTAACCAGCTTATCTACAGATTACTTTTTCTAAAAAAGTGTTATGTTCCTCATCTAGACTATATTTTGACCATAGCTTCTCTTAAGAAAGTTTCTGTTAACTTCTAGTTAAACATGACAACCTCTCCAAGTTTTGGGTCCTCACTCAGTTTTTTAGTCTTTGTATCACTAGAGTTTGCTTCAGTTTCAAAAATTCCAGAAAAGACATCCAACAAATACCAAGAAGAAACCTGGAATTTCCCTCCCATTAATGTACTAATAGACTGAGTAGTCCTTATTAATGGGGTGGACTTCATTGGCTACTGTCATGTCTTGTAGGCTTCATGCCTCTAGAAACTTACTTCTCAGGAAGAAGAAAGCCTAAGGTAGATGCGTAGGACTGCAAAGCTATTTCTGTAGCTACAAAAAACAAGGAATAAGTAACAGAACTGGAAGCTAGCCACAGAATTGAGATGTTTAAGCCATGCATTTACAACATGCTCACTCTGTTCTGATTTAATTTTCTTCCTTAAGTCATACCTGTAGAAAATCTGGAAATAAAAAGATGCTTTCTGCAGATTGAGCAGGTTGGACAGTGGAACATGATTTTCTGTGGCCCTAGCTAAGTTAGCACAGATAACGCTTTGTTTCTCAGAGATGTTTCCAAGTGAAAAGTCAAGAGATTTTTGGATTCACCTGAGTGTAAAACTTGCAATGATAAAAATGGACAACCCCATTCTGGAAAGTTCAGTTTTTATTTCAGGTTCACAGTTGGTACTGATCTCGTATTGATGCAATACATGAATATGTAAAAGTAACAAAGCCCTCAAGAACAGAAGCCAGGGAGTTCCACTGATACCCTAATTAGACAATACAAAAATCCCACATAGTTCTCTGGAAAAAGCCCCAAAAACACACAACACTGTCAAAGTGAAAAATCAGAGACCTAGATTTAAAAAAATATTTTTAGTTTATATGGCAGGAAATCCTTCCTGGTAGCAGCTCCCTCCTCAGTCACCTCAGTGCGTAACAGTTTTAGCTGAGCAGTTTTTGGCTAATTCACACCATTCTACCTCAAATGCTTACACAGGTGTGAGCTGCTGAACCTGGCTCTTTTGCAGACAGCTGTGGCATGAAAAAAAAGAAAATATCCTCGGACTGCAGACCAAAAGCAAAGTAGGGAAGAAAGGAAAAAATCAATTGACTTCTGCTACCAAGTAAAAACTTTACAGCTGTTTTAAAAAGGTACTGAGCTACCAATTTGCTTTTCTATCACACCAGTTATTAGGCACACTCCTGGCTTTAATAACCATTTTCTGCTCCAACCATTTGTGTAATACAAAGAGGAACACGGGCAAGCAAAACTTGTTTAATTAGAAATGCTGTTTGCTAAGCATTCAGAGGAAGTTACCGAATTGTGCATTTCACCATAATGATATTTAATCTAATGAAAATTTTCTTAAAATAGGATTTGTTTCCCTTACATGACATAAACATATTGTTCATGCTAATTACAGCTGATTCACACAATAAAGCAACTACTATAAAATTAAAACATGGATCTATGAACAAGTTAGCACAGGGTAAACCAGGTTATGAACCTTTAGGGTACATCACCTGTGCTGTGGTAATGCCGTGTAAATGTTTTCACCCCATGGTAAATTAAAAGTAGCTGATCCTTATTCAAAGAGCTGTTGAAAGAATTTCAGCTCCTTTGCCAGCTAGTCCTCTGGCTTTGAACAGATGTGGTCAGAAACTATATGAGACCGAGTACTGGCAGGAGCTACAAATCAAGATACTACCATTAAGCAAGAAGCAAATACCAACCCTGCTTAAAACATTGTAAACCCTATCATAGGCTTCAGTGAAAACACAATTTTGCCTGCTCTTTCTGGGTTTGTTTCTTAGAAAATACTCATCCAATGCTTAGAGAAATGACCTGGCCATTAATCCAACATTTGTGTGGTTGCAACACAACAGGCGTTTCAGAAAACCTTGGTCTGACAGAGTGCTTTAACTTACATTGTTTCTTTACAAACATCTTGACATATGGAGAACATTATCCTGGCGGCTCATGATGACCTATGCTCTATATGACTAGCGCTGTTACAACAGCAAGAAACATGTATGTAGTTAGAAAGAAAAAGTGAAGAGCAGGTTGAGTGTGTACACAGATATATGGATAAAGTTTCCAGCAGTCTCTAGGGAATTCTGACATAGAATTATAATGAGTAAGAGAGTTATCTGAATCTTCCTAGATTACCCTATAAACGTTTTTCCTCATATGCGTAACATTTTGGATAATAGCAGTGGTACTTACTGGAATGAAGAATTACTTCTGTAAGCTTGGGATTGTGTCTAACATGACTAAATATGAAGTCTCTGGAACAAGCCTTCTGATAATTCAACCAGAATATTACTACCTACTATTGATCCAAGAACTGAGCTGAAATTTGGAAATTTGAGTTATTTCAGTCAGAAGGGAAAATATTTGAACTTCCACAGCTATGATACCAGATTTCAAAATAAGTTTCAGATATTCCCTTTACCTTTTCTCAGAAGCAACAGTTACAGTGCTATTATGCCTTGTGTCCTTTGAAACACAACAATTTATCAACAAAAAAATACAACCCCAAAACCCAGTCACCTACAAATCACCTCCATCTGAGCCATGTTATTAAAGCTTTTAATGCCTGAATATATCTGGCATTTTTGTGAAGATATTAGTCATAATAAAATACCAGTTCATTCATTCATTTTCATGGCTACCAAGATTTCTTTTTAAATTCCAGAAATCCATTCTGAAAATCAGTTCAGGCTTTGGATGGGCATAAGTCTCCAGACTGTTCCTTTACCTGAAGCCAATTAGACAACTCAAGTTGTTTGAGCTTCACTGCTGTCTGTTCATCAGGCTGGGAGAGGGCTACATGCTTGCAACACTTTCTTCTTCCTTACTCAGTATTTGTAAAAGTCCCTGTTCTAGTAATCCATGTTTTCCACAGGACCAGCATCCGACTTGTTCCTTTCCATTTTTTGCATCACTGATACTTCTCCTTGCTTTCACAAACAACATATTATTTCTGTAAATCTTCACATGTCATGAGCTGGATTAGGATCAGGTATTAAAAGACAAAGTCATACAAGAATAGTTTCCAGCTTCCATTGCCCTCATTAACAACAATTTCTTTTAACTTCTCCAAGGAATGAGTACAATTCAGTGTCAAATTCTATGGCACCCTTTGGTCTCCCCTTTCTTGACCTTTTGCTCTGGAAGTCCAAAAGCAACTGAGCAACAGCACCTAGATACCCATTCTTTGGAAAGGTGGATGATAAGATGGGAAGTTCTCAAGCTGCAAGACACTGAATCAGACCTAAACAGATGGTCTCCCACTTCTCTTGCTAGTTTTTAGCTATGTTGAAATTGATGACTGACCCCAAACCCCATGCCCAGTACTTGCATTACCTGGCACAAGCCTTTTCAGAGTAAATTCTGCAGCATTGCTTGACTTGTGTGAGTCTGTCCAGCCATTCAACTGAGATACGATATAGATTAGAATCAAATACGTTGTCAGTTTTGCAGTATTTGAACTTGACCAATTTGACCTCTTCCCTTTGGAAATCCCCTCATTAAAAAAAAAAAAAAAAATCAATAAATGTTCCATCCCATTTAAGTTCTTTTACTTCCTTAACCCTTTAACATAGCTAATATCTGCTGAGAAATCTAGATCTCAGAGTTTTCCTGGTCTCCTGTGTTCCAATGAACTTCTTTCCTGACAGGAGGAACCACAGATCTATCCCCAACATTTCACACGGCTGCATTATAGTTGGGTTTCGCCATCTATCCAGACACTATAACAAGCATTCCTTGGTCCTTTCTGGGAAAACTTGACTCATTATTCTACTTCTTCTCATGAAACCTCTAAGTCTAGTCACAATACTTTCTGGAAATTTTTTAGCTCCTCAAGCATCTCCTGATTGTCGTTTCTTCTTTGTGACCTAAATAAGTTGGCAGACTTCAGGATCTTAGACATTTGAATGAATCAAGACAGGAAATAGTTGATAGAGCCAAGTATCTTTACTGTACACCCTCCCCATTCACAAAGATCATATAAAGTTGTGCATTCCTAGTGCAGCAGGAATCAAAAGAGTAGTTCATCAACTCCAGTCTTTCTAGGTGGCATTCACTCCCAAGCACTCCTTCCTTCTCAGCTTTCCCTTCCTACCTACTAGAGCTCTTATGACTACATCTATTGTCTCCTTTCTGCCACTTCTCTCATACTCTTTCTTCCTCATTTTCACCTTCAAACGATGACATTCTGCTACCATAATTGCATGCCACGGGCATTTGCTTTGCAGGCCTGTGTTTAGAGGGGAAGCTTCTAATGCTCTGCTTCTCCCATTTAGTTTCATAAGGGAGATCTCCTGCTGAAAGCCATCCCCATACACTTTAGTGTCCACCCATGACAGCCTTCCAGCATGCTCATGTTCACTGGCCATGGCTCAGCCAACTCACAGTAGGCTGGTAAGCTACAGTAACTCAACTCTATCGGAGAAAACAAAGCTCTGTCTTTGGGTCCGCTCTTCTTCTGGAAGTAATAGTAGCACTGAGTATCACCAAGTTGATGCTGGCTTTTGTCACTCAAATTGATTAAGCGTGGAATGCCCATTACAACAGTAAGACAAAACACGTTACCTCACACATCCTTCACATGATTTGAACCAAAGGCACTGCATAACTTACATTTCTGACTCTACAACCATGGGCATTGTTGGGTTCGTTGCTCATATGACAAGCAACAACTTATTCAAATTTACGTGGCTTAACATGTCCCCAAGAACTAGGTCTTTCATGAATTATACTGCCAGGTCTCTGAGGAAGAAAAAGAATACGGTACTGCTCCCTCCGCTGTTTAGACTGAACATGTCCCCAGATCTGGCCAACAGCATCCCAGCAGTGCATAGCTTTCTGCACTAGACTCAACTTTACTCAATGGGAAAATTAATAACAGAGAATAAAACAAAATTATTATTTTAAGTGCTTGAGAAAGCAAGCATCTCTTTAGCTGTCAGCTCAACTATTTGTTAGGAATTAATTTGTTGATGTTTCTACAACTACAGCTTTCCAAAGCCCACGCAAGAATAAATTACATGAGGTGAGAGTGTGTGTGTGTGTGGGGGGGGGGGGGGGGGGGGAGAAAAAGTTATAACCCAAAANGAGGGGGGGGGGGAGGGGAGGAAAAAAGTTTGTTTTTTCAGATTAATTAAAGTAGAGCTCAACAATTAGGAGACATGGAACTACTGCAAGATGACAACCATTAACATGTTCTATAGAAAATGTAGATACTATGAATATTTTCCAGCTGAAATCTGTCCAGGTTTTCTTCTATCCAGTGCTTCGTATTTAGTCCAGGAACATTAATGATGAAAATCTAGACAGCGTTACATTGTGTGAACTATTAGATGTACACTGATGATACTTGATTTTATATTGCCTTTGGCTTAGTCAGTTCATAGAATTTAAATGATCTGAATTCTGGCTAGCATCTGCTGTCGAATGAGTAAACAGTAAATCAAACTTAAGACTTCATTACGGAGTTGAAAGTCCATTTTTCTACAGACCTGGTATACCACATGATGCAATCAAACACATTATCTGTCAAGCATCCAAAAATGAACTAAATGACTCGTAAAAGCAATAAATAAGACACGGTCTCTGCCCCTGAAATACCTTACATTGTAAAATTAAAACAAGACTTGCAGAAAGAGTAAATCCTGGGGAACTGAGATAGTCCTATAATGGAAAGGAAGAACATGAGTTACACAATATGATAAAGTGCACAGGCATACTCCTACAAGGGAGAACTTAAACTGCCCACAGCTGCATTAGGCTAGTAGTCCCTGTGCAGTTTTCTCCCCACAGAAAGTGTGAGTTACCTATTCAGTAATTCTGTTCAGATGTTTTCACACTATTCATACTTCCTTGGGCAGCAGATTCCAGTTTTTCCCCCTAGATGAAGGTGTGTCTACTTCCCCACTTTAGTGTAATAACCTGCAAATCCATGAGGCTGCTGTAGGACACTCCTGAGTTTAACTGGTCTTTGTTAGAGAGCAAGAACCAGAAGACTGGTTTTGACTTAAGCTTTAAAAATAAGGAGAAAAAAAAAAGGAAGGAAGAAAAAAAAAAAATCAGACTCGGATGGACAACTAGCATGGAAAATATCGGCCCAAATAGTTAATATTTGGCAATGTTTTAAGCAACTGAAAACATCTTCTAGCCGTACCTGTCAGGCAAATGTAATAGGCAGCTGAGCCAGGTGTGCCTATAATAAAATTGCTATTCTTTTGTGATTCCACAGCCAAAGAGTTAGTATAATTTGCCTACAGACACAAATCTTCCAAAATACTGTTTTCAGTATTAGGACCAACTTAAGAATACACAACATTATCTAACATTATTTTTAAAGTAAGAAGTGTACACTGAGCTCAGACCAAATATATGCTTTTTTTAACAGCAATAGGACTTCATAAAACTTCAGAGGCTTTAACGGATTTCCTTTCCAGACACTAATCAAACAGATTTTCCTTAGTGGATATAGAAAGCCCCTGCATCATTAAGTACGAAATCAATACTTTCATGCTAGTAAACAAGAATAAGAAATAAACCTGGTCAGAAGACACTGAAATCTTGATTAATAAACCCATATTTTAATATATCCCTAGAAACAAAAATTTAATTCAGAATATTGCAGTGGTATTTCTCACTGGAAGTAAAATACAAAAGGAAAAGAATTTAAGTGCAAGTTAGTCAGCATTTTTTCTTTCAGGTACAATAATCATAAGGCCAGTCTAATTTATCCCAAGTGGCATGTTATTCCATCAGCAGTCCACAAAATTTCTCCAGAATCAGGCCCTGAGCATTCTTTGCTCCTAGCTGTATTCTTTACAATTTTGCTTTAAAGTACCTATACTAGATGGCTAGGCTCAGTGATCCAAATAGATGGGATAGAGCAGCTGGTATCATAAAAGTAGTCACATAAAATGTAACAAATACAAATACTCCCTTATGTTAAAACACAAGTGAACTACATTTATTGGCCTTAACAGGACAATCCTTAAAACCTCCAAAGACCACCTGATTCACACTCCCTCTTGGCTAATTTCAATAGAACCTAATCCTTTTACCACTTAATGCTTTAAATACAGTAAAGCTCTTTGCAGTTTACCAAAGGTTTGCACTCGAGTTAACGTGGTTCAAACCTGAGATCTATTTTCACTCATGAGAAAAAAAAAAACAAATGTACGCTGAACTGTAGCTACTCTGATATCCTATTGACTATTAGCAAGCATCTGGGGAGAAACAGCAAGGAATTGTCACCTCAGAAGGAACTGGCAGTACGGGGGGGTG